>OMNN01098736.1:0-21806 GCA_900302755.1 Chromis chromis
GTTATAAAGAAAGATGCTACAGTAACTGCATTTGACTCCTGAAACTCATTAGCCTCTCTAGTTATCACATTAAGCTCCACTCCGGGATATGATTTTTTTTTTAAATACACAGTTGTTTATTTTAACACAAGCCTTTGTCAAAGATATGCTTGTTTTTGTTCCACTCAGGCTCAGTGCAGATTTTTGCAGGCTTGTTCTGCCCCCAGCTGGTAATCAAGAAAATTACAGTTTCTCTGGAATGAGGTAAATCATTTGTGCAAGCCGTATATCTTTTGCTGTCATGATTTAAATATACCTATAATCTAGCCACAGTACTCTTACCTGTATCAAGAGGATAATTATATTACACCTATTATCTAAATGCGTTATATTTTAACTATATGAAAAACTATCCTCCTCCTTGGTATATTAAAAATGATAATCTTGTAAAGAAATCTAGCTTAGATTGCACTATTAATATCAAATGAGTCTCTGGTGGATCAAATGATGATTTTCTTGGATATGTGGAGATATTAAGAAACATTAGTGAGTTAGAAAATAAGCGTTTTATATTACATTCCAACATTAAAGTGTGTTATTATATTATACAGTATTGTTGCTGACTGGGTGATGATACTTATATTTATATTGGATCTGTTATTCTGACTTTGTTAATAAATATGTAGTGTACCTCTGACATTTTAATCAATGTTAAAAGTTTCAGCAAGCTGTCAGGCTTTTTCTTTCTCCGCCTACACTCCCTTCACGGGTTACCTGTAGCTGATCATATTTGATTCAGTGCTTTTGCTTGCTGTACATGACTGCTGTGGAGCTTCACACCTACTGCCAGGTAAATCTAGCTGGTACAGGTTGTCTCTACAGCCCTGCAGCATCACGGTCATCGCTCGGCTCCATTTCACTTCTTCTCCCCAGAGCTGAAATGACCTTCCAACTGCAGCCTTCCAACAGAGTGTACACAGAACACCGTCTTCCTCTTTCATATTATTTACTCCTCTGACTTACACTGAATACTAAATGTATATTCTCTATCTACTTGTCTAAATACTAAATATTACATACACTGAATGTAGTCTGACTTACCAGATGTAGACTTCTGGTATAAGTCTACCATTTCCACAGAACTTAACAACATACACCGATCAGCCAGAACATTATGACCACTGACAGGTGAAGTGAATAACACTGATCATATTGTTACTATGTGGTGGAAAACCTTGGATTTTGGCATCTGTGTTGATGAGAATTAGACACCAGAATAAACATTGTCCCAGAACAAGCACACTCCCTCATGCAAATGGAAATCCCAAATGTCACTGGCCTACCCCCACAGGAAAATGCACCCCACCACATGGCAAAAACATCAAACAATCAGGAACATCTTGAGGAACATGACAATGGACCAAGATGTTGATTTGACCTCCAAACTTCCTAGACCCCATTCTGATCAACAGGATGCAGTGGAACAAGTTTGATTGACAGAGGCCCCACTTCACAAGCCAGAGTACCCAAAGGATCCACTGCCAATTTCCTGGTGCCAGACCCCATAGGACACCCTGAGAGGTCCTCTTGTCCATGCCCAATGGTTTAGAGCTTTTTTGATCACATAAGGGGGACCAACACAATATTAGGCTGGTGGTCGTAATGTTATGCCTGATTGGTATATCTATACACTGAAAATTTCAAGCTTTGCTGAAGATTTTTGGACCATGCAATAAGGAAGCCTCATTTGTTTTTTCAGCGAATTTGCAGTTTTAATGACAGTACTTGCCTCCTGGCATGCAAAGGTCCCACCAAAACAATTCCCTCGTCGCTATTTTGCAGGGGCTTTGTTGCTATATCCTGGGCTTAGCACCACTCAAGAAGATTGTGATTGAGTTAGACATACAAACAAGCCAGAGTATTTTCCCCCCTATAGCAGAATGATAATGAGGTTCAGCCACAGCATTGTCCAACACTCACACAGTGCTGTGGAGATGGGTCTTGCTCTGATAGACTATGCCGAATAAAACACTGAAATCCCAAACATGATTTTATTGCTGCTTTCATTGAATGGAAGTGAATAATTTACTTGTAATTCGCTCTTAGATATTTCATAAACTGTGTTGGAAAACTTTAAGCAGTGCTGATGATGTAGCTGCCCCTGGATCTGACAGACATAAGGATGTCTGTGGACACATCTCTACAAAAAGCTTCTTTGTATTGCCTTTAATCTAGTAGATTATTTTTCTTTGAATTTCACTCCAGTGCAATATTTTTCAAGTTGTATTTCCTAAAAGAAAATCAAGTTTATTCTTCCCTGTTTGTAAACCAGCAGCATATTTTTCTTGTTTCTATTTGCAGACAAACATTTCTGGAAAATCCTTGAAACATGTTGCTTTTTGTTGGACACTGTTTGCAATAATCAGAGTGCACTGGCAGATATTTTACTTGTTTGCTTTGAGAAAATGGTAGTAGATGTTTTTAAAACATCCTTGATAAATGGAACGCGCTACACGTTGGCAAGAACTTGCTGTTAATTTGAAAAACCTCCTTGAAAATGCAAAACAGAACTTCACAACCGTTTCACTTCACATGAGCTACTAACTGTGTCGGTTGTTCTGTGTTTGCTTCACTTCCTAATTTAGTGTGTGACTTTTATTGTGACTTAGCAGGCAGTAGAGGGGCTAGTTGTGTTTTGATTGGTGTCCTATCATTCGAGTCGTAGAGTCGAGTGGGCCACGGGTCAGTTCAGCGGGTTAATTAGTCATATTTGTCACACTGTCAAACCCCCGGGGACTGTGTACCAACTGCCACTGTTTATTTTCCGATGATTTTCCAACCCATTAATCACAAGGCTCAAACTTTTCAGAGAACACGACTAGTTAAATGACACATTAATATTCTCCTTGCTCTCTGTTAGCAGTTTAGCAAATGCATTATAGTCATAATGGCAAAGTTTCCAGATCAAGGAAAAATAAAAAAATCAATAATTTGCTTTATGCGCCAAGGAAACCAGAAAAAAAAAATTAAATGCTTCAAAGAAAATGTACAATAATCCATTCTGTCAAATCTATGGGTTAATACTCTGCTATCCTTGTTTTTGACATTGTCTGAGAGCTATGAAAATGGAAAATGGAAAAATTATTGTGTACTTGTGAATTTGAAATTGCTCTGAAACTGTCTTGTACAAGTTCTTTAGTCCTTTCAGTAAAATTCTTAAAGTGTGTCGACTCTGGTTGTTGATTAATCCCCTAAAAATTCATATCTATGTATGAACGTTACATACACCAGTCAGGCATAACATTAAGACCACCTGCCTAATATTGTGTTGGTCCCCCTTATGTGGTCAAAAATGCTCTGAACCATTGGGCGTGGACAAAAGGACCTCTCAGGGTGTCCTATGGGGTCTGGCACCAGGATGTTGGCAGTGGATCCTTTGGGTACTCTGGCTTGTGCAGTGGGGCCTCTGTCAATCAAACTTGTTCCACTGCATCCTGTTGATGCTTGATCAGAATGGGGTCTAGGAAGTTTGGAGGTCAAATCAACATCTTGGGCCACTGTCATGTTCCTCAAGATGTTTTTGCCATGTGGTGGGGTGCATTTTCCTGCGGGGGTAGGCCAGTGACATTTGGGATTGGCATTTGCATGAGGGAGTGTGCTAGTTCTGGGACAATGTTTATTCAGGTGTCTAATTCTCATCAACACAGATGGCAAAATCCAAGGTTTTCCACCAGAACACCACATAGTACCAATATGGTCAATGCTATTCACTTCACCTGTCAATGGTCATGATGTTGAGGCTGATCGGTGTATGTTATTAAGTTCTGTGGAAATGGTAGACTTATACCAGAAGTCTACATCTGGTAAGTCAGACTACATTCAGTGTATGTAATATTCTGGCTGATTGGTGTATTTAGAAGTTATTTCCATAAAAATGATCCCTTCCTAACCTAAAATGGCTTTGATGTACCTCTACACTGTTGCTTTCTCTAGAATATGCATATCTATAAAGTCCCCGCCTCTGTCTTCACCCACTCCTCTGCTACTCGCTGCAGCTCGAGCACACCAGCTCCCCTACAACTCTGCTTCGAGACTGTACAACTACTCTACGCTACACAATGACAAGTTGTGATATTGCAGTAACTCAGTCATAGATGTTGGAAACCTATTCTGAATAATAATAATGACACAGAAAGACCCACAAAGCCAGTTGACAGAATTTGTTCCTTAGGTTTGTTATGTATAAATCCCAGAAATCTGAATTTGTGGTTTTGAGACAGTTTTTCTTCTGAGGCAGTTTCAAGGTCGAAACACTCGGCCAAGGTGTTTATGGGGCTTATTTCACTCAAAATATGTCTTCTAGCATATAAGGAGCACCATAAGGACATGTTACCATGGTGAGAAACTTGATTTTTACCAGAAGGTTCTCGACAGCCACCTTGTACAATATGCATCCCTGCTTTAGGTGAGATTAAGTGAACGTTAACATGTCATATAAATACACCAATTTATACTCTATAGTGATTTAGTATTGTGCTTTCATAGGAGACAGAGTATTCGATCTCCAGTGAAAGTAAAGTTGATTGGATTTATTTTCAGGGAAATAGAGATGCGTTTCCCAGGCTATAGTTATGCTGCTACAAGCTCCTTGCCTTCACTCCCCATATATGTTTCTACCACTACTGCATGTCTTTAACTTTGTATCTTGTTTCTGCTATAGTTTGTGTTTTGTCTATGCTGCAGGTATCTCTGGCTCTAGAGCTGAATATTTCTGATGTGCAGTTGTAGTCTTATGCATCGTCTGTCTGTTTTCTCTCAACTATCCTTTTCTCTCTCCACTTCTCCCTCACCCCAACAAGTCGAGGTAGATGGCTGCCCTCCCTGAGCCTGATTCTGCCGAAGGTTGTCTTTTTTTCTTCCCACTGTCAACAAAGAGGCTGTTTTAAAGGGAATGTTTTGGTTTGATGGGTTTCTCTCTATAATATCATATTGCAAGGCCTTGACCTTACTGTGTGAATTGCCCTGAGATGACTTATATTGTGGACTGGCACTATAAAAATAAAACAAAACTGGACTGAATTGAATTTTTCAGGGTTAAGGACCAGATGCTGACATTACCTTAAATCCACTCTCTAAAATGGCTGAAGCTCCAATGATGCTACATGATACAGTTCAGTACCATCTCCACACTGTGAATGTCTATACCTTTCAAATTCTACATCTTAGTTTGTAACAAAGGTTTCTCTCATAATTTTCCCCTCGATCTGCAATAACCCTGACAACATTTCTCTAAATGTAAAGCTGTAAAGCTGGACTCATAGAAGATACACCACAATTGCCATAGGCTGAGTAAGAGTTTTCATGCTGAATACACTGACCTTCATGTGTATAATCAGTAGAGTGCCTCTTGGTTTGTATAGAATTCCTAATATTGTATGGTAAGAAAGCACATTTTGAGATGGAGTGAGAGATGAGACAGAACACGGATCTGCCACTGGATGGCATTGTGATTCAAGAAATGAGCATTGCCTCTCCATTTCTTGAGTGCCTCTTTCCTGACCTTCAGAGACTCACTCCCCTAAAGAATGCTGTTTTTAAGGGTCCATTTGTGCCTAGCCAGTTAAATAAAGCTGTTAGTTTGAAAGAAAATCATCTAGCAAGAACAAGTGAATGCCAAACATTATGTGTCCTTCTTTAAGCCTAACATCAATTTGACAAACTCCACTCTTAACAACTGCGTGCAGCTCAAAACAAATACATCCTTATGCAGCAATCATTTCAAAGGATCAAAAGTTAACAGCTCTACACATAGCTTGGAGTTTTTCAAGGGTGCACAGCATTTAGCAGTAGAAAACATCAAAAAACCTTCGTGATTCTGCCAACAAAGGTGCTAATGTGATTTCCTTTCTTGCTGTCCGTTTTTACATAAAAAAAATTTTGTGCTTGTGCATCTATAGTCTGAAATACAGGTGCTCTCAGGTTCTCTGTAGCTCTGTGTGATACGAAATATTGATCCTTCTAGTTTTGTTTTTGGCATGTAGTAGAGAAATACAGCCACTGATCATTAGGTCTGTATTTTACCCTTTACAAACACCAACCTTTGTACTGTTGGTGATATACAATATAAAGTGATTGATTATCCTTGAAAAGAGGGAAATTAAAAATCACACTGGTGTGATCGTTTTTAATTTATAACCAGGGCAATTTTTCATCACGGTTTCATTTCATACATTCATACCTAGGGGCTAGCCCGTACCACCAGTTTTCTGCTGTTCACTGGAGCAATTGTGAGTTTTGTTTCTAACCTGTTGACTTTTAATCAACTTCCTTACAGTATTCATTGTACATGAGATTTTGCAAATTTTTGTAAAATTTGCATATAAGCCTTCCTTATATTTTCACACCTGATTTATCTTACATACCAAAATCCAGTTTAAAGGTCCAGCATTTTCGTAAATATGCTTTTTTTTGCCAAGAGTTTAATAAAGGAGCCACACCACCTGTTTCCGATGCTAAGCTAAGCTAACTGTTATACAGCATTGTACAAAGCAGCTCTTCATTAGATGGAACTGAGGGTAGTAAATGATAAATTTCAGTGACACATGTAAAATATATATGCTATTGAAACAAATTAATTGCCGGGGTTATTGTTTCCCAGAAAATTTAATCTTTTTCAGTAAATGGAATTGTGGGTGAAATAATCAAGAGTGAACTGAAGGGCTGACAGGAGGGTTATAATGGATTCTGTCCCCAAAATGAATGTATCGCTCTCCTACAACATCCTCATTCACTCCCCCTTCTCGGGCTGCGTGTGTGTGTATATGTGTGGGTTTTCCGCCCATTCCTCCAGAGTTCTTAAACGAATTGAATGAGGCAGAATAAATCATAGTGTGATCAAGATGTCATCTTCATGATAATGAAAACATGATGCCTCATAATAAGTTTTCAGATCAAAGGGAGCCATTGGGGCTTAATAACTCAGTGCCAAGTGGTGGGAAAGAGTGGGGTGTGGAGAAGGATTTAGCAGACAGTTGTGGCAATAAGAATCTATTATACTTGTAAGGTTTATATTCAAAAATGCTGAGGAATGATTGTGTATGGCATAAAGCGTTCATTCTTTAGTGCATATACTGTGTGATTTTAAGTTGCTTATTTGATGTGCAGTTTCTGTTGGCTTTATCTTCATCCATGTCTCGTTTTTCTTCACACTTTATGAGGTGTTTTTAAGACATCTGCATAATGCTTGTATATCCTAGCCATATTATAATACATATTTCTCATTATCTGAGTAGTGTAGAGGTTCTTGTTAACTAGATAAAAACTGACATATCCAGCAAAGGGGAGCTATACCCAGAATAATTACCATGTATGTCATTTTTTAAAAGGCAGTCCTGTTTTTCTACTAAAAAATAATCTTTTGAGGCACACAGTAGACAACATCAGAGGCAGCACAGTTTATTTTGTTTGCATTTGTAAAATTCTTAAAGGTCAAAAAATAAAATAAAAAATCCCTGTTCTATAAGCTCATCTCTAAAGTGAGTGCAAGAAATAGCTGAAGAGTTTTTGAAACACTGCCATGACAACAGGACAACCAGGGGGTAAAAAAAAAACTCAACAGCGTACACAGCTTGCAAGTAAATAATTTCAGAGCCTATTTTTTGACATTCCGGGGAAGTTTTACAGTGCGTTGTTACTTCTGTAAATCTGTGTTTACAGCCTCACCCCCTTTATCAATTATTCAACAAAGAAGGAGTGTGCAGATTTCAAATGCTCTCTTGTATTTATAAGGTTGCTTTGAGTCAAAATGAGGGTGTGCCTGCTAGGTAACATCACTGTCGAGCCGCAGTTTTTCCGCCCTGCAATTTATGCTATCTGTTTCATTTGATGCGAGATGACATTCATCATTTCAGGATGATGCCTCCATCACTTTGATTCTGGGATTTAATGATTCATGAGATGGCAAGACAAACCTGGGAGGGAAAAATGGATTCAGTATTTTGTGGAGTCAGAGGTGCGCGGTTCCTGTAGTCATCGTGAAGAATAACAATAGCCGGGATATGACACGGTGTAACATATCAGTTACACTGCAGTACACGCTGACTTTGGAGACAGTCAGGAAAGCTTGACTAATTTCACAGTGCGAGTGATTTAAAGACCTACACTTAGACTAATTGTCGATGTGTTCTGAAACATGCCTCTTGGAGCTTAAGCTTAAGGCAGATTCTCTCTGCTCGGGTGCCTTGTTTTACAAACTTAACTACATAACTGAGAGAATAAGGCATAGTAAATGCTCACTGAAGTGTTCCACTCCTATAAAGCTAAAATGGTACTACTAGTTGGGTCTTTGAATTTAATCACGCTTCTCAACCAGATCTGTGTGTCATATAAAGTGGATAATAAACCAAAGGGTTTTATTTTATTTTATTATTTTGGTTTCTTTTGCCACGGGCTACTGTGTGTTTTGGTAGTGTAATGAGCTTTCAATTGGCCAATTTGTTTTCACCATCGCTTTACCTCAACTAAAAAGCTCCCCAGATGTGCTGGGTTGTAGTGATGTCCCTCAATTTAAGCCTTAATGAAAGCTTTGTCCCACCGCTGTGAAGCTGTTCCTTGACAACACTTCACATCCGCCGTTCCAAGAAAAGTACCAAACAAGATGCGCCAGTCTCCTTCGCTCCGAAACGAGCTCCCCTTCTGTGATGAAAAATGCAGCCTGTCTCTTTGCTTATTGCTGTGGCATTTAGGTGGCTCAGTGTGGTGATTTGGAGAGCCTGTAGTGTCAAAGCTATTTCTCCTGCTTGTGCCTTAATGCTCTGACTCAACAAACCTGACCATTGTCATTTTCCTCCATCGGCTTCATGGTGGCCGTGAAGAAAAGCCAAGAAGTGTGGGTAATAACCTTCAAGGAAGGGGCTGTGATTGCACATCCATTTCACACTGAGGACCTCTCCCTTGCTTCTCCAAAGCAGTAAAATGCTATATAGGATGAGGAGTGAGAATGGCAGAAAGGAAGAGGCTGTGTCGTGTTAGTGGTGGGAGATAAAAGAGGAACTTGTGACTGGGGGAGCCCCGTATGGGGACTGCTGCAGCTAGTGTGTGTCTTAAAAACAAGGTCTTCCACTGCTGGGCCAACTACTTTGCTTTCTCAGGAATGTGTTTTAGTCTGCAGTCTAATCCTAATGGGTTGCTGGGGGCACTGTGTGCCTCTTAAACAGTACTACTCTGCCTGCTGGGACCACTGACTTGAAGCACAATTTACCAATCTCACTCCCCCAGCCTGAACCTTCACAAAATGGATGATAACATGTTGAGCACTTGGCCATGAGGCAAAGTGGATGAACAGGTCATATTTATTGAATAAAATGTTTGATATTTTAAACAGAAGTTGCCACCATTTGTTGATTGGTACATGCCAAATATAATTTTATAAAATCATCTTTATATCTGTCTGTCTTTCTTGTAAACAGACTCATCTTGAACTCCACTGCATATACATACATTTATCCAATCAAATGTGATCTGGGGCGGCCAGATAACTCTGCCAATCATATTAAGGTGTTTGTTTACATTTCCAAAGAATGTCGCTTAGATCTAGTTTCATCCGCAGTCAGTCCTGAGGGAATATTTCTACCTGCAATTACCGATGACAAGAACAGCTGAGTGTTAGACAGGATAGAGTACAACAGATTACAATTATATTTGTGCACATTCTGCTTTGTTTTTAATGCAATTGCACAGAGGCTTTAAAAATGTTGCTTTCCAAAGCTCCCCTCACAGAGCTGTTGACCTTGCAGAGCAATGTAATTTGATGGTAAATGGTTGTCATTTGGTCTGCCATGCCTCATGAAGCCATCTATGTTGTTATTTCTTGCCTTCGAGCTCCCACTGATCACCAAATTACAGTGGTGCATGACTAATTGGATGGCCACAGCCAGAAGCAAAATAAATTCAGCTGGATTGTCAATGCTGCAGAGTTGTAGTTTTGCAGTATGGTGTTTTATTCAGTGATACAGTAAATAGTTACTGTATGCAGCACAATTAGCAAATGATTTTTGTGCAAACGGCAAAAGGCATTGTTCTGCAATGATGAGATTTACTGTCTTATACTGAACCTCTAGATGTCACTGTTGGTTAACCACTGCTCTGTTGCCATCCAGTAGGACGTTTGTATGGATCACACAACTTGTATAACAGCAGATGGTGCTGATCATCATGACTCACATCATATTTTTCATATATTTATTTATTTGTTCCTCCTTGTAAAATACCACCCTCCAGATAAATAAACATTACAACTGACAGTACATGTTGGCTCGATGCAATTATTCCTAATTAAACAAAATAAGATACGAGTACTTGGCTGACTGTCTGAACCTGCAATTGAGCTGAAATAATTCAGGTGTTTGGTCTGTTGTCTCGCCCTTGAGGGACACTCGTGTAAACCACAAACAAACAGGAGAGTCCGTTTTCCTCACTTTGAGTTCTTCAAATGCCTCTTCATGTTGCAACATAGATTATTTTGTCTTCATCTTGTGACAAGACAATTAGTCCATAACTCAGGAAAGCACTTCATCTTAATGTGGTATCCCGTGTCATCTCATATCCCAGAGTGTTCACTTCTCCCTGTCTGATTAAACGAATTGTCAGAAACGGCAGACAATGATCACTGATAAGCATGCATACTTCCTCACAGCTCTCACACTAGGTCTGAAATATTCCTTTTTGCTTTTTTTCTCAATCTCTCTCTCTTCCAAGAACAACAAAATGTAGATGAAAATGCAATGTTTGGGTACCTTGTTGAATAATTATCTCTTCAAATTTACTTTATCACCTATATCTAACAAGTTAGACAGTCATTCATTTCTTAATCACAGATAATGTGTGATGTATATGATTAGATATGACTAGGTCATAGTTGTTTTCTTGTCAGATTTAGCCCTGTAAAAAAGTCACAGTCAGAGTATTCTGTAACAGTGCTTTGTTTGCCCAGAAGGACCCTCGGGGACCCCGGCATGCTAGCAAAGCCAATCAGCACTGTATAATTGAAAAGGAGCAGCACTAAATGACTACAGATAGGAGCCAAGCTCCGTTCCCACTGTAAGATTAGATAGCCAGGGCAATGATGTCTGTTGAAAACCAACTGTTGTACTACACACATGCATTCCCCCTGGGCGATGCAGATAGGCTTGCACTGAACTGTACTGTATGCACACAGGAAATATGGTGAATGTAGGGTGGAAACTGGCAGTGGTGATATGAGAACAGAGAGTTCAGAGAGTTGATGGCGACATAATAGAGATTCAGTCTGTGTAGTCATGCTTAGTTCTGGTTATTGGTGGTTTTGGTCAGTGACTAAATAATGAGTTTCTTGACTTTATTTGAGTGCTTGCATATGAATAAGCTGTTTTTGGCTCCCAGTGTGTTTTATCAGTGTGCTCCATATTCCTGGAACAACCTCAGTGATCTTCAAGTCTAATCTGTTTACTGCTGTGAGTAACTGAACTTGTGTCACTGCTTACATTTTACAATTTACTGGTCATCCCATGTTAATGTTTCAAAATGTTTAATGTTTTTTTTTTTTTTTTTTCATTTTTGTGAAGAACTTTGGAGGTCCACTATTTATTAAACCCTATATATGTGTCTGAGCCATCATTCAATCAGACAATTCAATGAACATTTCCAAAATACAAACTATTTAAAATAATAGTGTTATTTCAGAAACTAAATTCTATTCAAATAGGTCAGTGGCTACTTGTATTAATTTATTCATTTCAAACATCTGCAAATTATAGAGGCTGTTTACTACAGAGTTATTTTTTCTTACAAAGCGATGATTTTTTTTAAGGAAAGAAAAACTTGCAATTAAAAAAAAAGAAAGCAAATACACTAGGAAATAATAGTGAAGTCACATTTCAGGTGAGTTAAATTCAAAAGGGTAAATGTTCATGGATGTTGGTTAAAAATAATGAGATTATTACTGTCGGCTTTAGCAGGTCTCCAGCAGGGAGTTCAGCTGTGTTTGCTGCCTCCATTGTGTTTTTCCTCTGTAAATCTATGACAAACTAATAGGACTTCCCACCAGGGAAATCTGCTTGTGTTTCCTGTCCCAGAGCTGCCCTCTTCCTTTCTCAGTGAAAACCCACAGCCTGCTGCTTCTCCACACCGGAGAAGCAGAGGTGGAGTTTTCTGTGGCTCCATTTGAAGATCCAAAAATAGGCCACAGTATCATACCTAATCTGCTGAATTTGACACAGCATGGGCAGAGGGTGGCATTTTCCAATTCCTTAACTTACACGCACACACACACACACACACACACCAAAAACAGAAATTCCCGCTGATAAGGGAGCAAATTAACCTTTAGCAGTTTTTACTCTTTGTTTTAAAGTTGTCAAACACATAACTGAAAGTTAGGAGGAGGCCAGACTTTTTCTAACAGGACTGTCTAAACTATGTGAGGTGAATCTGTGTGTCTTACAGTAAATGTGTTTTGGGCATGTATTCCTTTGTTTGCTGGCAATCTACTACGCTACAGCACATCCTTCGAGTCACTTAACAAACAAATCAGGCCTAAAAGAGAAGGTAACTGTTTTGTATTGGATTTTTCTTGCACAGGATTCTGACTCTTTTTTTAAATCAGCTTGTCTATTTCTTCTGTTCTCTATTTTCCATTGACCACCGATACCACTGACTGCTCTGACCCCTCTGTCATCAAATAATCCATGCCATGTGGGCTCTAACAAAGCTAGCTATTGCGAGAGCCCACATTGTTTGCTAATGACCGTTCACTGGTGACATTTTAACCCAAAGCTCAGTGTTTCATTGCCTGATATCAGACCAAATTGTTCCCCAGTGTGTTTCCATCTCCAACAATCAGTCAACTCGGCGGAGGGGATGGATTCAAAGGTCTGGACCCGGGAAACTTCTGTCAAAGAGGCTGAAACAAGCTGATCTCAGCTCCTCTTTTCAACTATAGACATTCAAGATGTCTGTGTGGAGTCATTCAGGTCATGGTAATCTTAAGAGCTTCAGCAGAAGGCAGCTGGACTTGGTCGTAGAAGACGTTTCACCTCTCAAGAGGCTACTTCAGTTGTAACAGACTCATGGGGCATCCTAAATATATATTGTCACCCCCAAATCACATGGCTAATGGACCATTAATGACTCAACAGTTGTGAATGGTTGTGAAACTGCCAGATCAATGATTACGGTGGTGAAACTTCCTGGGGAGAGATCTCAAGACTGCATTTGAAGTATCCGATAAGTGGTGTCGGAATCCCCCTCCCCCGTTAAAAAAAGGCTATTCCAGTTTAGCATAGATGGCTTCCTTCACTCCTCTCTCAAACCATCTGTCCTCTCCGTCCAAAATGTGAATGTTGCTGTCCTCAAAAAAATGTCCCCTTTCCTTTAGATGCAGGCGGACTGCTGAGTCTTTTCCAGAGGAAGAAGTAGTAGCAGTATTTAGCATAAATAAAATGATGATAACTCCAAATCTACAACATCCACAGCCAGAAAATGTCTTGTCATAACCCCCCTACAAGTAAAGTCTTACATTTGTGCATAACCTCCTTTAAAATCTAAAATTTGATGCCTGACTCTGTGTGTGACTTTTAATGCCACTGTTGGTTATTGTCAGACTCGGCATGGGCCTTCAGTGCTTCCTACAAAGTGAGGCCTCGTGTTGTGTGGTGGCAGCCAGTCTTACTCATCTGATTACTCAAGTGGGACATTTTAGAATCCATTTTTGGAGCAGATTTTCTTGTGGATTAGGTCAGGATTTATCCTCTGGCAAAAAAACATAGTTCCAAACAGCCCCGTCCCCTTTTCATGTTAACAGCCAACAAGTTGGCAGCATTCATATTTTGCTAAGGTAAAAAATAAAAAAGGAACCAGCAGAGCCACTCTGCCCTGTCATGTCACTACAGACATTTATTGAGTTGACAGCTAACTTGTGGGTGACTGACAACTTCTTAATATGCTTAGTGGGGTCACAAGACAAGCATGTCCTTGGAGATTTGATTTTGCCTATTTCGAATCACCAAGGGCTGTCTGTGCCTGGGGGATTTGAAATGCCACTACATTCGGAGGTTTGTGCTACTTAGGGCGTCACTGTGAAGCTTTAACTGTTTCTCAAGTTAATTTTGCCACCAACAGTTCTTAACAAATTTCACCTCATAGTCTAATGAGCATTCCTCATGATTATGCTGCTTATATAGTGTTTCTCAACCACCGGTTTGCTTTGGAGCCAAAATGCAGCCTTGAAAATGTCTCTACAGTCAATACCATCCTTTCCCGTTGGAGTCAGGCGGAAGTGACACTTGAAACCTGATTAGAACACATAACTAACATGTGTAGCATCATCAGTACGTTAGCTGATAGGCAAGGTGCATTGAACACATTACATTTAATGCTGTAATTGCATGTAAAGTGCATTAAAATAGCAAACAAATAAGAAAATAAACAAACATTTACTTATATCCAAATATCCGACTCCCACAAGGGTCTGTTTATACATCCATCCATCCATCCATGCATTGTCTTCTTATCCGGGGCCGGGTCATGTTTCTGTTTATACAATTAAGTGAAAAACAAACTATGGTTACATGTTTTTTTGGTTCATTGTAATTATAGATATTGTACACATTATATCTTTGGGTTATTTTAAGTATGCAGTTTCACCATACTAATTTATGTTTATTAATTTATAAATTAATAAATTATGACTTTGAACAATTAAGTTTATTACATAATTATTAAATTATAAATCACAGCACCTTATTATCTTATATGTATGTTTATATGTGTAACATTTAAGTAGCTCATCTACAACCCACTAATTTATGGTTCCTATCTGCCATTGTTCACAGTGGGAAAGATCCTGTAACACTCTCCTAATAAAATGCTACAGAGAGAGGTTAAGAGGTTAAGTTTGTAGTGTCTTGCCATGTTGGTATTGATCAAAAGAGATTATTCAAAGATAATCTGTAGCCCACTTTTCCACCCATGGCCCAGAGAATCTGAAATACGAACAAACGTATCACCTACTCCACTGACAAATGATGGCAAAATAACAGTCATTATATCGCAGCTGAATCAAAAAGAGCTTGAGGTCACTGGTGAATAACCTTCTCGGCTTACCTCAGCTAAATGGCTTGTCAATCACTCCATACCCGTCATTTCAATCAGGCGAGTCACGGCCACAAACATACCTCTCCTCATCATCTAATATCTGCTGATTTATGGAATTATTTTCAAAATTACTGGCAGCTTACTGATCAGAGGAAGTGAATTTAGCTAATAACAATATTGTGGAAAAAATATTAAATATAAATATTTTCTTGGTATTCATGAGATAAGTTGACACTTTGTGAGTGGGAGTCTAGGTGTTATTGCACTTTTAGGTACTTTCCCATTGACTTCTATCTTATCAACCGACTGTGGACCTCTACTCTACATTACCAGTCATAGGTGTTGTAGTAGTCACTTGACCTTCCAATGGAAAATGGAGATATCCAGCAGCAAAACAATCTCTCTTGTTGCATCTAAAAGTTGTACCAGGCAATTCCACTTGTTTTTCTGTTCATTAGTTTGTACTTAAAACACTAATTGAACCTGTTAGAAGCTGTTTTATAAATGTTTCTAATCCATTGTTACCAAAAGAAAGGTTAAGAATCCCCCCCCAAAATCTATCCAAGTCGATCCCTCCAGAGATTATTTTCACTTCACCAACTTTCTCTCAAAGGTTAAAAGTGACTAGGGTGCATGTCTGAAAAGGGCAATATCGTGCTTCACATTGTCCCTGCAGGAGAGCCAAGAATTAGTAAATGTGTATTTCATAATCCAGGAAATCAACCTTCCTCCCAGAGTCAGGTAAAGTGCAGCTACAGCTATATATATATATCTTTTATGAGAGGAAGAGGAATCGATTATTATCAGTCTCTGGTAGACATGGGTCATAATGGTTTTGGATGCAACACTCAACCAGTGCGATTTCTCTTAACCCTCCTTCCCCCAGAAGGGAAGCACTGTGGAATTGCATCATGGGCTGAGGTTCAACTACACTTCCTGTGTTCCTTTGGATCTGCACTTGAGTTCTTGCCGTTAGACGAACTGCATGTATACCACTGTGTTACTTCTTTTACAGCATATTCTCTGCAGTTTCCACTTTCAGATGAGTGCATTAATATTCTACCTCATGTTTCTACTTTCCTCTCATTCCTCTATTTATTTATGTTTCTATTATTGACTCTTTGTATATTCTGTCTGCTGTATTTGCATCCTGTGGCTCAAAGCATTAGATAAAAGAGATTTTTTTTTACCCTTAAATTTTCAAGTGGAAAGAAATTGCTAGACCATCTTACAAAATGTGGGATAACTTATGTGTCCGACTTAGACAGTAAATTTATATAAAATTAGAGATGTCGGAAGAAAAACTGCATGATACTGTATTACTTGGACCACTGCAGGATGTGACTGTGGAGATATATGCCAGCATCTTTTGTCATTTTGAGTTACATTTTGAGTTATATTAAAAAATTCTCCACAGAAAAGGTTAGGGTTTCTTATTCGGAGTGATTTAATGTAGCACTGCCAAGGTTCAGTTTATCACAAATTACAAGCTTGCTCACAGACTGGCTTTATATTCTCACAGTTTTATATATTCACATATTATTTCTGACTCTACAGCTTGTGTCTTATATTTTTGGCCGGTGGAACATCTGAAGGCGAAAGGCCTGCGTCAGGGCACATAGCCATGGGGTTGAGAGGGCTCTTTGAGAGTTCTGTGGTGTAGCAGTGTACATACCAAGTAGAGACACACAAATGAACTGTAGGAAAAGCACAGACGCCAATCAGTAAAAGTTTATATGAATGCACACTAAACTATTTGAGTACTATTTAAGTGAGGCTTAGGAATTACTTGACATCCTTACGTGTATAGTCTGGGCTGGTGAAAACTTGCTGTATCTTTCAGTTTGCATAAGAAAATGTACTTTGTCTTGTATTTTGGACTCAGTCGCTTTTCATCAAGCCTGATTTTCCTACTTCAATCCCTTTTTTAATTGGGAGATGCCTCTAATATATTTTTGCTATCATCTTGGGGATTCCAGGTTTCTTTGCAACAATTGCATCCTGACTGAATTAGCATTTTAATTACAAGGTGATTTATTTTCAAATTTTTTTTTGCAATAATGCAGAGTATGAAATGATTTCTAATTACGGCGACCTCAGAAAATTATTCCTAAAATGTATGTGTGGAGATATTTTCAGGTGCTCCCTAACACTGAATGGGGCTTGGTCAGTCCGCTGTACAAAGTCAACCTAAATCATATACTTAAGCGATGTCCGAGCTACAGGGAGAATAAAACTCAGCGGGGCCCACAGAAAGCGGTGGACACTTAGCAAATCTGCCTGTTGTTATCTTGATTAAGTTCACAGTCACCTGTAGGGACTGTCAAGTTGGAAATGAATAATTACCGGGCTTTTTAAGTACGTACAAAGAAGTACAAAGAAAAGTGAAGCTATTGCTGAGCCTTTGTGCTGCTGCCCTGTAAGCAATTGCAGTGTAATACCTGTCTGTACCCTTTTATAGGAAACATGGGACTGTATCCTGTATTGTATTAATTTGCTGCCTCGCCTAAACAATAGGCCCCTCTCCTGGTGAAGCTGTTATGGAAGGAGAGTCAAGTTGTTTACTGCTTTGTTTGTGCACACTAATTGCCATCCACTTACGCCTTTTTAAACAGAACATCCCGAACTAAAGGAACAAACAGGAGCATCAAGTCGGGTTCCTACTGAGTGATGTGCAGTTACGTATCTAGTTGAGCGTTTATTCTTTTACTTGAAGTTGATCGAAGGATTTTGGTTCTATTCATACTACAAAAGATGCACATCAGTCTCAGACGGTCGTATCGCCCCTCAAATGAAACACATAAATACACTCAGAGCTCCCTTGGATGTTTCTGGAAGGCTAGCTGAGATTTTACACTTTGTACAGTGTATAGCAGCTAGTTACAAACTGGGCTGCAGCACAGTGTCAGTGTTATTATTTCTGAGGTGTGCTGAGCACAGTGAGCGTACACAGCACAGGATTTCCAGAGAACTTAGAACTTCCCACGGTGTTTGGCACCGTCAATGGAAAGCATAGACAAATCAAAGAGCTTTCAACGTCCAGCATCTTTTAATGAATAATTTAAAAGTGTGGATGATGGAGAATCTCCTTGTACAGTCTCTCTTCAAAACAAGGATTTGATTCAAACATAGTTTATTTTTCAGGCTCATGTGCAGCCAACACACTTGCAGTGTGGACAGTCTGCACAGGCTCAGACTTTAGGCTACGTTCAGACATCTGCAAAGGATCCTGGCAGACTTGGGTAGATGGCAATGTTTGTGTCTCACATGGATGTGGAAGCATGAATTGACCTTGAGATTTTTTATTTTTTTATTTCTTTTAATTTTTATTGATAATCTACACTTTTTTAAAACTTAAAATGCTTGGTATAAGCCTTTTTTTGTTCAAGCTAAGAAATGAGGTGGACATTTTATGGAAGTGCTCTTTGGCAGCACTCTTTCTAAATTACTACAAACATACATTATTCCTGTATTGCATTTTATTGTTTCTCAACAGTACATATACTTATGTCTTTAATAATATGTATCTTAAATTTAGGCCTGCTTAATTTCTTAAACAATTTGGAAGTTTACCAAACGTTTTCTAATGGCTGTTGGAAGCTTATTAAATATTTGTACACAAAGCATATACATCTCACTCTATATATATTTATGTATGTATACATATGTGTGTGTGTATGTATATATATATTATGTAAATAGATATATTCCATAAAATGCCCCCCCGATTTCTAATGGACTGTTGTTTCTCTTTACTGAGTTGAGTGGTTCTTGCCATACTATGGATTACAACAGTAGTCAAATCATCTCAAACACATTAAGAAGGCAAGTAATTCCACAAATTGACTCTTGACAAGGCACACCTGCTAATTCAAAACCATTCCAGGAGACTACCTCATGAAGCTAACTGAGAGAATGCCAAGAGTGTGCAAAGCTGTCATCAAAGCAAAAGGGGGCTACTTTGAAGAAGCTAAAATACAAAACATATTCTGATTTGTTTCACACTTTTTTGTGTACATCATACAACATAATTCCATATGTGTTCTTTCATAGTTTTGACGTCTTCAGTATTAATATACAATGTAGAACATAATCAAAATAAATAAAAACCACTGAATGAGAAGGAGTGTCCACACTTTTGACTGGTACCGTATATATGTAAAACAGCAGTTTCACAACAGCAAGAGTGATTCACTAAAACAAATGACACAAAAAATGACATTTCCATGGTCATTATTATCATTTAAATCAGTGAGTTTAAAATCAGTTCAGTCACATGGAAAGTACATATGCATTTATCACAGGTACAATCTTTGGGTGCCAAAGATCATGACTTCCTTATTGGAGTTACAGGTAGAACCAGTTAGACTGTGAAGCTTTATGGTGGTGTGAGGTCGGTTTGCTGCCTCAGAGACTGGCAGCTTGCAGTCACTGACTCAACTATCAATACCACATCGTACCAAAGAGTGCTTGAAGATAACACGAGGCCATCTATCAAAAAGTTGAAGTTTAACCAGAAATGGACCTTTTAACAGGATAATGATCCAAAGCAAACAGCAAATCCACCGAGAAACAGCTCAAAAAGAAGAAATACAGGATTGCGGCTGAGTGAGGGGAAAAAAAGCACAGACTTGAATCCCATTGAAATGTTTTGGAGGTGATTTGTAATGAGAAGAACATGCAAGAAATAAAGTGGTCAAAAAATTTTAGTAAGCCAGTGTCAGAGATGGATGCATTTATGCAAAATGCCACCAAGAAATTATTTCTGCTAAAGGGGGCAATGCTTGCTTCCACAGAAAAATATTACATCTATTGATATCATTGTTGAATAATTGACTGAAAAAACAAAGTGCCCTTGTGCTGTTGTTCAAGCATACCGCCTTCATCTGTAGCCACTGTTTCAAAGAGGATCAAATGTTGTCCAAGTAACTCAACAACTCAACAATTTCTTAACTTTTTTTTTCATATTATAAAACACAACTGAAGCAGGGCGAAGGTGTTTCTAATGTCTGTGCTGTAGGTGATTCTCGGGAATATTACAAACAAATCAACACCTCACAGATTCGCAAGCCTCAGGTCATGCATAAAAATGCTTGATATGAGGATGCCATATGTTAAACATCTGGGGAATGTATATTCCTGAAGAAAGTCATAAAATATCAGTCGGTGAATGCTCGTCTATAAAACTAAGACGATGACAAAGGCTTGATTAATTCTTGTTTTAGGGCTACAATACGGTGCTGCCAACTGGAATGCTCTGAAGAGCCCAGGTTGCATTCAGGTTAAATAACACTGTGTACTATTGTAGATTGGCGCCTCAACCAGCTAAGTAAAATTAAAGATTGTTTAAGTTTCCAGTATAGCGTACAGTATACATGTAAGATGTTGAATCATAACATACTCCAATCAGGCATAACATTATGACCACCTGCCTAATATTGTGTTGGTCTCCCTTATGTGGTCAAAAATGCTCTGAACCATTGGGCATGGACAAGAGGACCTCTCAGGTACCCCTTTTCCACCGAGCTGGTTCCAGTGCTAATTCGGAGCCAGTCCCTGTCTTAGCACCAGTTCTTTGTGTTTCCACCACCTAAGCACCAGGTGCTAAAAACTGGTGCTTAGCAAGCACCAACTCTTTGCTGGGCCAGAGCTAAGCACCGAGTACATCAGGGGTTGGGGGCGGGGTTATCGTGACCAACGATCACCTGTGGAAAGGGACACACACGCGGTAATTTGTGTCCTTTTTTGCCAGGACATCCCTGGTCTGATCACAGATGTATTGGAATGACTCCCGGGACACACGGAAGTTTTGCATAAACTGTTGCACACTGAAATCCGGTACAATTCTGTCCCACCAGTAGCACGATCACGGATGTGCCCAGGCAACAGGTGACCTCTACCTTGCAAACAGCCTTAAGACCATTATTATCATCAACTTATTGCGTTTGTTTAACTGCTATGTAATTGATGCAAGCATAGTCGTTTTATGGTGACACAATGGCGTGACTCTAACTTGGCTCCTTGCCAATGGAAAAGCAAACAGGTTCTTAGGAGGAATGAGATTTGAACCAACTAAGCACCAGCACTAGCACCAGCATCAAATTAGCACCTGGTTCTTCTTGGTGGAAAAGGGGTAAGGGTGTCCTATGGGGTCTGGCACCAGGACGTTGGCAGTGGATCCTTTGGGTACTCTGGCTTGTGCAGTGGGGCCTCTGTCAATCCAACTTGTTCCACTGCATCCTGTTGATGCTTGATCAGAATGGGGTCTAGGAAGTTTGGAGGTCAAATAAACATCTTGGGCGACTGTCATGTTCCTCAAGATGTTCCTGATTGTTTGATGTTTTTGCCATGTGGTAGGGTGCATTTTCCTGTGGGGGTAGGCCAGTGACATTTGGGATTACCATTTGCATGAGGGAGTGTGCTTGTTCTGGGACAATGTTTATTTGGGTGTCTAAGTTTCATCAACATAAATGCCAAAATCCAAGGTTTTCCAGCAGAACACCAGATAGTACCAATATGATCAATGGTATTAACTTCACCTGTCAGTGGTCAGAATGTTGTGGCTGATCGGTGTATATATCTGCATGTGTGCACAAGGGAAGATGGGAAGCTAGGAATGTAGTGGAGACCATTGAGGGATGCAATATAGAATTATAATCAGAATAATAAACTACAATAGAATAGAATAGATCTATCTA
>OMNN01098739.1:0-36383 GCA_900302755.1 Chromis chromis
TATTGGTACTATGTGGTGTTCTGCTGGAAAACCTTGGATTTTGACATCCGTGTTGATGAGACTTAGACACCCAAATAAACATTGTCCCAGAACAAGCACACTCCCTTATGCAAATGGAAATCCCAAATGTCACTGGCCTACCCCTGCAGGAAAATGCACCCCACCACATGGCAACAACATCAAACAATCAGGAACATCTTGAGGAACATGACAATCGCCCAAGATGTTGATTTGACCTCCAAACTTCCTAGACCCCATTCTGATCAAGCATCAACAGGATGCAGTGGAACAAGTTTGATTGACAGAGGCCCCACTGCACAAGCCAGAGTACCCAAAGGATCCACTGCCAACGTCCTGGTGCCAGACCCCATAGGACACCCTGAGAGGTCCTCTTGTCCATGCCCAATGGTTCAGAGCATTTTTGACCACATAAGGGGGACCAACAGTATATTAGGCAGGTGGTCATAATGTTATGCCTGATCAGTGTAGTCTTTAGACATTAATCCTTTGCTTGTGCCTGGTGGATATTTGCTCAGTTCCATCACTCACAAAATGGGATTAAGTAGTGAAGCAGCGATAACTAGCCATCATTTTGGATTTTATCCCACAGAACAAGTCCGTGAGAACAGTGGGAAGCCTTTGAAGGGGGCACTTTATCCACAATTTACCCCGCCACTGATAGTGCTCGGAGAGAAGGAAATGTAGGGGCGGCAAACGCACAGTAAATGATAAAGTTTGTGAGAGAGTGGCAGGAGTGGATGTGGAGGGAAGAGTGAGGAGAAAAACACTGAAATGCTTCTAATGGTAAAAAAAACAAACCTTATTTACAAGCCACTCATCCACCTACACAGTCACAGGAATATTGTTTTCGTACATCAGTTCTACTTCACATACATAACACAACAGAGCTGGTGCTGATTTTCTAGATGTAGGATGCATATTCATCAGTGCTGTAGGGATGGCAGAATGGCCTAGTGATTGATACATTGGCCTTAAATAAATCACAAAACAATAATAATTCACATTTAACCTTTTCTCCTTTTGTTCTGAATGTAAATAAGGCAATAAGTTGAAGTTTGCATTAATGTATTGCTGGTATAAACCACAGGGCGATCAGAAGAAGGTGAATTCTTTGTGTGTAGCGTTAGTATCGGTATCAGGGCTATCAGCTCAGTGTCCCGGACCTCCCCCCCCTCCGGCTCATGAAAAATGGAATGACTCACAGCAAAGACTGAGTCACTATAGAGACATTGTGGCCTTTTCTCGAGTTCAAGCTCTTCCCACATTCACACACACACACACACACACACATGCTAGAAGCACACTTATTTACAAAATTGTCAGGGCAGTTTTTGGCCAGGAGCCATCTTCTCCACGCACAAACACCAACTCAGCAGCATTCTCCAGATCATCGGCCCTTCGAGGAAGAAGACACCACACTGAGAGGAGAGAAAACTCTTTGAACATCGCAAGTTCTCCACCCGAGCAGCATTCCAGGCTTCTGTTTGATAGTTGGAGAGAGAGGCGCCGTGAGCAAATCAAAGGTTAAAAATGCTAAAAATGCTGCTTTGTACAGTGAGCCTTCAGCAGGACCTGGGCTGTTTGTGCCGAGGTGTAACTATTAAACTGAGGTTAATGACTGACCCATCTGAGAGGGATGTTGACGTAACTTGCATCATCCACACACTCATCCTGTATGATATCTTCTTCTACACACTCACTTTTTATCCAAGTCTAGAGCTTTGTTCCTTGAGGTGTACAGGCAGGAGGAGCAGGCCGGTCTGTTTGGACAACTGCAGACATTCTGCTGGAAAAGGCCTGAAATGGATGTGGGATTTGGCCAGTTTCCAGACAAGTGTTATTCTAAGCCAGTAAAAGCTAAATTTGTCACCAGAAATTCCAGTCTGCCCGCTGGTCATCTAATCCAGAATATTTCCTTGTTTTATTGTGGAGGGGGGAGGGTAAACATGCAAGAGCTGTCCGTAAAAATGGGAAACGTCTGTAGAGATTTGTACACACAGAAGCTTTTTTCTTGGAATACTTTGTTTTGCCCAATTCTCTGTTTTACACACTCCCAAACCAGCTTACATGCAAAACAGATGAGACAGATCCAGTTGTACAGTTATGCTTATTTTTGTGCTGACTGTTGTTTAATTTGACTATCTAAATAATAATAAACAAAAGTTTTGTTCATTGATAAAGTCACTTATCATCCAACCCCCAAAAACCACTGGCAGGTTTGAAAGACATGTTTTGTTGAAAAATTATCAGAGCCAGAATCTGTAAAAACAGAAAGAATCCTTGGATGCTTCTCTTTCTGACAGTAATTGAACATATCGTATGTGATGTGCAGTTCCATCATCCATCCATCCATTATCTATACACCACATAATCCTCAGTAGGGTCACGGGGGGGGGGGCTGGAGCCTATCCCAGCCAACTCGGGCAAAGGCAGGGGACACCCTGGACAGGACGCCAGTCTATCACAGGGCCACACATAGAGACAGACAACCAAGCACACCCTCATTCAGACCTACGGACAATTTAGAATAATCAGTTAACCTCAACATGTTTTTGGACTGTGGGAGGAAGCCAGAGAACCTGGTGAAAACCCACACTGCACAGGGAGAACATGCAAACTCCACACAGAAAGATCCCAGGCGTCCTAACCGGGACGCAAACCGGATCTTCTAGCTGTGAAGTGACGGTGCTAATAACCGAGCCATCGTGCAGCCCCCAGTCCCATCATGAAAAACCAAAACCAAAAATCTAAACCAAAAATAAGCTTTGAATTGTGATTTTTTTCATTTAAATCTCATTGTGTCATTTGAAACTTTGCCAAAAATATACCATTTGCACCAGATCCTGGAAACCCCCCAAAATGCTGCACTCCTTAGCACAACTGAGAAGCCATGGCTGATTCAATGGGACAAATATTCAGAGTTTTCAGATGAACTGCAGGCTGTGTTTACATAGAGCAGAGAGGAGATGACAAGAGAGACTGAACGGGAAATAAAACTTACGAAATCAATAAAATAATACTACTACTAATAATCTAACCTTTATTAATCCCCTTGGGGAAATTCCTTCTCTGCATTTGACCCATCCTATTCCAAGTTAACCTTAACTATACATACTAGGAGCAGTGGGCTGCCGCGGTGCAGCGCCCGGGGAGCAGTCAGGTGTTAAGGGCGTTGCTCAAGGACCCAACAGATCCCCTGACCTTCTGATCAGTAGTCAGGGGCTTAACCTGTTATGCCACCACTGCCCCAAAAATGTACAATAAATGCAGCATGGCTCAAACAACAAGAGAGGCAAGTTGTCAATATGTTGTTGGAAGATACATTCAGCATGGTGAGATATTATTCTAGTGTTGATGTGCAGAGCGGTGGGAAAAACGGCTGGTTTGTAGAAGTTGTAAAAATGTGAATTAGTCTAGTCAAATTGCTGATCTATAGCATGTGTAACCCCTATTTTTTTTCCCAGTATTGGTAACACCTTTGGGCACTGGGGAAACTGTTGTGCATGCAGATTCCATTTTAAAAAAATGTTTGTAAAGCAAATAATAAAAGACATTCCACTTTCCTTTTTCTTTCCTTTTTAAGACCCTTTGCTATACTGCTTAGGGTTCAGAGGATAAATTAATTAGTTTTTTAGTATTTTAAATTAAATTAGTTTTGAATTTGGACAATTTTGATTTTAAGTACATTAAATAAATGATCAAATACAGTGTGGAGATGATCAAACTGAAATATATTTTCTATATTAACTGATTAGTTGCTTGTAAATGTCTAGAAATGTCACAAAATCTTGAAAAACATTTGCATCTAAGGTAATGTTGTGTTATGTACAAACAGTACAAACCCCGCCAAAATTCGGTTCACTATCACAGAAGAGAAAGAAAACATAGAATATTTACATTTGAGAAGCTGTAACGCCAGAATTTCTGACTTTGAATATGATTTTTTTGGTGATTGTTGTGGAGGATGTTAATCGTTTTAAATTGAGTATCAGAACTATAATTAGTGCAATTTATTTTGATCTGAACAACTGTCATTATCATGATTAGAAAATGTCACCACACAAAAACAGGGATAGTTCATATAAAAAAATGTAACCTGTCTGATTAGCTACTGTGTTTGTGTGTGTGTGTGTGTGTGTGTGTGTGTGTGGTGTAACATGTGATTAATATTGTTGTGTCAATGTTTCCAGCTTGGTGGATGACCGCTGCGTGGTCCAGCCTGATGCTGGAGACCTCAACAACCCTCCAAAGAAGTTCCGAGGTAAGAGGCGCAGAGTGAGCTCTGCTCTTCCTCCTGACATTATAACATTAACTGCTGTCTGTTTATACTGTGGATTGTGTGCGAGACGCTGCTGAATGTGTTATGCTGTGTTTCTTTGGTGACAGCCACAATATCTCAACCCTCTGGACTTCAAACAGGCCTGCCTTTGTCAATGTTAATGGTGTGTGTGTGTCCGTGTGTGTTAATGCATCCCTGCATGTTTGTCTTAGCTGCTTGCTTGCACACGTCTGTGGAGGTAGAGGCAGATGGAGAGAATCAGCTCTGATGCTGACATGAAGAAGCTGCTTTTTGAATTAAAGCCCTGAGCTGTTTCTTTGGGTGAACTTG
Source organism: Chromis chromis (assembly GCA_900302755.1). Classification (NCBI taxonomy): domain Eukaryota; kingdom Metazoa; phylum Chordata; class Actinopteri; family Pomacentridae; genus Chromis; species Chromis chromis. The sequence goes on from OMNN01098739.1 coordinate 4,631, forward strand.
CTATTATTAGCTCCCATACAGGATGTAGAACTCATGACCCTCAGTTCTCAGGCTGGGGGTTTATATCCCTGGGGAGAGGCCTGACTCTATATTGTACACAGACTGTGAGTGTATTGAAGGCCTGTGCGGTTCAGCTTTCACGGATAATGTAAGAAATATAAGGAGACAGTCATTTGGCTTGGTGCTGCTGAGTAAGTGTTTGACTGAAAAATGAAACTGAACCTGTTGTAGAGTTGTTGTGTTGGGTAGATTAGATTATTAGTGTATAATTTAGGAAAATGCGAGGAAAAAGTTTTTAAGACAAAACTTTCCACTACAAGTTTGATAGCTTTAGAACTATATAACCTAAATATATCTTCTTCTTGTGATCATAGTCAGCAGCAATTTCCAAAAGTGCTTTACCGATCAGGTCAAGTCATTGCTATGCGCAAACATTTCAACCATTCTTTGGTTCCAGATTCTTTATTGTAAGAATCTGCTTTTCTCAAGCTTTTCTCTGTCTTCTATGATAAACTAAATATCTTTGGGCTTTGGACAGTTTGACATCATAGGAGGCTGATGGAACTTGTGAAGGGCATTTTTCGCTTTTTATATTCTCTGATGTTTTTGCATACCAGGGCATTAATTTAGAAAATTATTGTCAGATGTCTTAATAATTTAAAAAAATCATGAGTTTCAACACCATGTCATGGATTGTTAGAAGGTTTTTGCACTGTTGCTTTGGAGTTCTTTCATTGCTACTAGAGCTGCAATAACGTCCTGAAATTTTTTCATCATTTTCTGGCGATTAATGTGAAAATTATTCATCAACAATGAAATGAATCGTTTGTTGCAGCCCTACTGGCCACACACTTCTCAGATGTTGTATGTTGGCCTTTGATTTATTAGTCGACTTGATTAAAGTGTGTTGGATAGCATGCATTCCACGTGCACACACTCACACTTTGCATTTAGGATGATATCTGCCGTCTCAAGAGTGTAAAGAGGATTGCACTGCATTTAGAAAGTAGAGGGCTTTGATCTCAGCAATGAGCCACACAGTTAAGCTTTCAGTGGGTCTCTGGTGTCTCCGGACATGTTATCTCCCCCCGGAGACAATCGCTGTCAGCAAGATAAACACAGACTACAGACTGATACTTCTACCAAAGACCACAGCCTCTCTCTCTTTCTCTTTGTCTCTGTTGCTCTGTGCAACTGTCAAGTTTATTCTCTAGACTAAACTTGGACTTAGTGTCCCATTCACACCATCCTCACCACTCAGCTGAGCATCATCTTTTATTCAGTAGTTTAGCTAGCAAAACAAAAAAGTTAAAATCTGGCAGCAAGGTGCTAAAATATGTCAATAAATGGTTAACAATTAAAAAAGAAGTTGATTTGAATACAGTAAAACAATGTGATTTTATGCTCAAACATTGCAAAAGAATTAATTGTTAGTTGTAAAAATACAGATTTTCGATGTGGAAGTTCGATGGCCTGTTTGGTTTAGAGTCAATTTTTCTGTGATTTTACAAGTTATTATCTATAATTTAACGAATGTGTCAAATAGGTGTAAAAAAAAGTATTTATGATTTTTCAGTCCTTTTTTCTTTTTACAGTTTCTTTAAAAAAAAAAAAAAGCAAATATCTGTAAAATCATAGAATTTCTTTTGTCATCTTAAATGCAGTAAAAAAAAATGTGTAAAGTTCTTATTCTTTTTGCACTGGGTAACTTATTACTTTCTGTACATACCAGCATTTACCACCTATTTTATATTCTGTGAATATTTATGTGTCCTCTCAATGGTGAGCCAAAGTAACGAAATTTCATTTAACATGTGCACTGACAGTGTATTTGTAAAATGACAATAAAACAAGTCTAAGTCTAAGTAATTTCATGGTCAAAAAAAAAAAAGAAAAAAAAGAAGTGCCATTTGTAAAAATTGAGACTCCCAGTTTTGGCCAGTTCTTTTAGGTTTAACATGTAAATTAATGTAAACAAATAATTTTTCTGTCATTTTAGTAGTTGCCATCTTTAATTTTACAAAACAAGGACAATCTGTAAAATAATAGGAAATGATAGTAAAAATAGTAAATTGTTTTACTGCGTGCATCTGTCCCTGCTGTTAACATCCTGACTGACTGATAATGTAATATGATGATTTAGTTGGACATGAACAACATGTTTACATCTTTAAGACATGGCCAGTCTATACCATTTGCAAAAATTAATTAGAATAGTTAGTTTGACTGTTTTCAGCAGCATGCGTGAGGGAGCTGCTGCTGGCTCACTTATCTCATTTAAATCTTCTGTCCTCCTACACTTGGTTTTTCCCTCGACTCGCTCATAAAACTCATCACAAAGTAAAGTACACTCAAAGGAAACGTCTTGTTCTAAATCTGACCCACTGCAGGACACTCAGTGTCTTTTCCAAATTTAAAATGATTGGAGGATGTTGAAGAAGCATGGTGCCATTTTCTCTTCCTGCCTTTCTAGAATGATTTTTTCAATGCCATGTATACAATTAGAAAATAACTCTTATCTCTACAGCATATTGTACATATTCTATGACTGCTGTGAAACTGGGGTTGGTGACTCCTTCACCATGTCAGCTGGTGTTGACCAGAAGAGGCCTTAATGTCACTGTGAGAGCTCTGGATGTCTACAAGACGGCAGAAGACGGTGGACATGGGTACTATAGGATAACATGGATGTTTACAGCGAAGCCATACATGATCTGTGATGTAACAGAATAAGATGTTTTTGATGGATAGTAACCCTGTTGCCAAATGATGTTGTTGGTTTTACCCTTAAGGTCAGCTTACTCATCATGTAGGTGCTACTCTGCCTGTGAAAACAGTTGTATAATGGCTGTTGTTTTGTTAACTCTGACAGTATTACAACTTATTTTAATATCAGGGTTATATTGGACTTGAAGGACTATAAATTTCGTAACAGTGGCACAAAGTTGAGGTGTGCAGATTAATAGAAATTGGCGAATTATTCTACAGGCAGGGAGGATCAGCTGAAAACATGCCTCTGGTCTGTCCCACACTGCGGACTAAAACTCTGGATATCTTTGGCACCACTGCTTCAATTTTGACAATTCTGTTTATAATCCGTCTGAAGTCTGGCAGCTTCACAAAAGTGCAGTTTCTGGAGTGCCCCTTTTAAAAAGGACCGTGCTTATTTTATCATTGCTCCTCGGGGTATCAAACCAGCTTGTATGCTTTTGCGTGTTTACTGTGAGTTTGGTCCTTTTGTAAAGAGAAACCCTGGAAATTAATGCCACAGTTAATATTTGTGGATCATCTGCTTCACTGAATGCATTTCAGGGCACCTGCAGATGACTTCACACTAATCTGTTTTTTGCACTGCAGGCCTTATAACTTGTCAAACACAGGTGTGATTGATAACATCAACATTGGCTACATTCCATGAATCCGTGTCAGTTGCAGAGTCCTGATGTTGTGGATGCTAACTCGCCCAGACACTTAAATGAAAGAGAACAGTTAAATCCATTTGTGTTTTTTCTGCTGTGACTTTTACATCCCAATGCAATAGTAATTCAATAGAATACATGCTTTACAGAAATAGACCTTTTCACTGCAGAGATTTTCACATGTCACAGGAGGAAAAGCACGGGTGTTATTAACAACATTAACAATGGCTCTGTTGTATTTAAGAGTGACAGTGAGCCAGCGTGAACCACACCAGGATCCTGAAACTGAAGCTGGTAGATGGACTTTGGCCATCATTCATTTTGTTATTGACACGCGTGCTTTACCTACAGTGACATGTCAAAATGGCCTTTGTAAAAAAATACTTGTACATCTTTAAAGTATATCATTTTTTGGAATAAATATACAAGAAGATAATGGCTCCAGAACACATGCTTACACATGAGTCATTCTACGCCAACCCACCTAGGGCCTCCCAGTTGGGGTCATGGCTCTACTCCAAATACTTTTTGAGTTATGAATTTTTGAAAATCGGCTCTCAGTGTTAAATTTGATAACTTCAGCGATTATTTTAAAGCATCTTTAAAGCCTCACCAGTTGCTTATTTTTAACAGGATTTGGCTGATTGTTTTACTGAATATCCCAGAAACCTCAAGAAAAAGTTGGAACTTGTAATCATGTCAATAGCTTATGCAGATTTTTTACTTTTTTATTTATTTATTTTTACAGAAATTAGAATAATAAAAATCTAGAATTTATCATCAAAACGAAAAATCTTTAATTTTCCAAAGTTCGTATCTCCACTAATATTCACTCAATTCCAACCAAATGTTTGTTGTGGGTAGAAACAACTAAGTTCTGTCATACCAAAATGTAATTTGGTGCTACATCAAAAACTGACTGCCACAGGTCTTCCTAAAATTAGCTTCGGAGCTGGAAAATCCACTTTTTTAGGACATTTTAACAGTATTTTTTTTTATTTCTTTGACACTTTTTGAAGGGCATGTCTTCATATCCATTGAAAACATATTCAAAAAAATGAAAGATGTTATATTACTCCATCATTATTTAAACATTTTATGACAATGACACATTTTTCGTAGCTTTCAGTGGCTTTAATATCACATTTGGTGGCTTTAATTGTCAGGTAAATATTTGTATTATGTTGATTTCAAGGTTTTATATGTCTGTATGGTACCTGTTGAGCTATTTTGTCATTAGTTCAGGAAATATCAATCAACTTGTAGCATCCATACTTGCATACAGTAAGGTAAGGATGTCTGCAAAAATAATTTTTGTTGTTGGTGTCATATTTCATAATTATTTAATTATCAGTACTGAGCTGCTCTGAATAGACTTTATTATGTTAGTCTTCTTGGGTTTTGCTTAAAAAACAAACCAAAAAACTATCCTGATGTTGCAAGTTTGAAAATCCGACACTGCTAAACTGACTCTGACCCTAATTGACAAATAATTTTTTCATGTTAACAGTGTGTATGTGCAGTGGGGACTTAACATATACGCTAACACAAAGCTGTCATGAGGCCATATTAAGAGTTTTATCTCTGAGGTCTGTGGATGTCGTCTCAGTTTTTCATGATGCACCTCAAACTATTCTACGGATACAGATTTAAAATTATTTATTTGTGGCTTCATAAGGCTCTGGGCCACTCTTATAGCCAGCTGAGGAAGTTGAATATTTGTCTTTTGGACTTGAGCTCACCGTAGAAAACCTGTGAGACGTGTGAAACATTATTAAACCCAAACAAGAAACAAGGTTTTGAGGGTTAAACATCCACAAACAGAGTCTGCTAACAGATCTGGATTTTTTTTTCTCCAAACATCTTGGGGAATTGCTCAACTCGAGTCCTCCCAGTGTCCTCTGCAGAGCAAACACTTTTCTGTTCCTCCCCATTTGGGAGGCTGCTCAGCTGTTTGAGAGAGAAGCAGTTGTGCAGAGATAATCCTACTACGTAGATGCTGTAGGGCCAGATGAGCCATGTCCACTGGGTCATACTGTCACTGCTGAGGTATGCTCAACATTTCCTTCTAATGTAAACACAAGCACCCTCCACACAATCCACTCTCACTCATGTTACTGTAGGCACACGCTGAGACACCGGCCTTGCTTTGTGTTTCAGCCGGACAGCATCTGAAATACCGTTACGAGTTCAGCAGAGTGCACTGAGCAGCAGAAACAGTGCTCTGTGATTTAATTCTTAGCTGCTGAGATTTATTCTTTGTCATTCAGTTATTTGGATGTCAGACCGACTGTCTAAATTGAAGCTGCTGTGGTGACAGATGTTTTTGCTTGTATGTTGAAGTTGATGTGTAATTTGAATGCTGCATTGTTCAGATGTCGTCCTCTTTATTAAATCATCAATCATCATCCCCACATATTAATGCAAATACTTTGGGTGGTGTATTGCTGCAAAAATGGTCACAGCAGTCACATTTTTTGAAGGACTAAAAACTGAAAATACAAATTTAAGCCTATTTAAGCACATCTAAGTAGCTACTTGTATTGACATAGTGTATTTATGTAAATGCATGTTTGTAATTGGCAGAGTTAGATGCACTTAACCCATGAGCATCTATGTAGAAACCTTATTTCAACTAATCAAGTGTTTCTGTATTTGTGTCTAATATCAGTGATCAGGTTCTCGGAGGGAACACTAACCTGTTACATGTGTTTAGTTGACCTAGACAGCCTCTACTCACATAAATATGTTTGATCAGTACTTGTTGACACTGTTGACTTAATCTGTTATCGGTTTTTTGACCCATTTCCACTTTTGAGTTGTGTGTCTGACTTGCTTACTTGTTGTAGAATTTCAAGTGGGTCATTCAAAGACTTAGCTGGTTCATTTGTACTTGTATGCTGCATAACTTGTATAGATTTTCTATTTTAAGCGATTGTCAACTGTGGATGGCAGTGTTCATGTTACGCCTGTCAGTATGAACTGACAGACTGAAAAAGCTCTTCAACTCTTCGATATATTGAGATCAAATTAGACATTCATGCTACGCTGATTGTGAATCTTACAGACTTTAGTGATCCTCTGACTTTTGCTTTAGTACCACACTGAGGTTGAGTTTTTAGGTCTTTGTCAAATGTCAAAATGTCAAATGTCAATCAGCTCATCATCAAGCTCTGCAGAAGCCTGATAACAATCCTGATCATTTGTATCAGGTGTGTTGGAAGAGGGAAACATCTAAAGCATGCAGGATAGTGGCCCTCGAGGACCAGGATTGGGCACCCCTGACCTAATGGATCCACAATACACATGTATAAAGGAAAATAAATAGGTAAAAACAAACAAACATAAAGTAAAAAATATAAATATATTTACAAAGAGCAAGAATGTAGAATGTGCAGCAGAGAGCACAACAGCAGCAGTGGAGACAAGTTATTGCACAGGAACGACCGAAACACCCAAACAGCACATCAACAGCTACTGTGTGTTCAGTACTCTTATTGCACTTGGGTAGAAAGTGTTCATAAGTCTGGAAGTGCGGGCCTTGATGGACCTGTACCTCTTTCTTGAGGGCAGCAGTGAGAACAGGCTGTGCCCGGTGTGTGAACTGTCACAGGTGATGTTATATATATAACCTATAACCTTTTTTTAAATCACCAGCATTTTAACTGACATCCCAAAGTTTATTCCCATTCACAAAAACATGGGGATATTCCATATTTTTGTAATTTTAACAGCTTTGTGTGAATAAAGACTTTAATTTCTTTATTTATTAATGGAAATAAAATATTTAGAGTTTCTATTATCAAATTTGTGAATGTAGTGTTATAATTAGCTGGACACATTTGTTACCACAGCTCAAGAGCTAACACAATACGGAGACACACTGTTCTACAAAGTGTAAGCCAATTAACTAAATGAAATAGTAGAAAAATGACTTATTCCTCAGTTTCTATTAAATAATACTTGGCTTTGGCTGTAATCTCTCCTTGCTGAACATGCAGTGCATTTTAAAGTCTTCAAATGTATCCTTTTTTTCTCCCAGTAACAGAACAAACCAAATTTACATGGTGCTGCTTAACATTTTCCAGCTGGAGCCATGAGAAAGAGCGACATCTGCAGCGGAGGTCATGTGACCTCCATTGCTGAGGTCGGCCATCTTGTGTGCAGTCCAGTCTCCAGTGTTAAAGCCAGATGCTTTGTACAACAACCCTTCCACCTCCAAATTCCTCCCTCAGACCGCTGCATGTCCCTTAGTAACTCGTGAATATAACCCGGGCAGCAATTCTGTTTCCTCCACATTGTAGCTGAGAAAAATTATACTTGAATAGATATAGATATTAAATAGATCTAGAAGGCAGGTTGCTTCTTTTCAATCCCTCCTCCACCAAGTTCCTACTTCTCTCCTCACCAAGGCCAACCTCATATCACTCTCCTGCTACATCTCTCTGCCATTTTCCAGGCAGTTATTCTGCAAGGACCTTACTTTAACAGTCTTTAACCAGACTGAATGTTCATTGTTGCAGCGGCTTTTTGGTCCAGAAAATCACAAACACCGCCCTTTCAGAGTTGCCCACACTGCTGAACTAGCCTTAGTGTTACATGACAGAAAGTTAGGCTTTTATAATCCTTTATCTAACACGACCTTCCACCGTCTCCTTCTTTCCGCCCACTCCTCCTTTTCCCAGTCGATTCCCTCACCCTCTGTCTCTCCCGTTCACTCCATGCCTGTCCCCTGGGTGGCTCCAGTGCTCGGTGCCGGGCCTGAGCTCTTGCATGGCTGCCCTGCCAGAGTGTATTTTAAGACAACCAGCATGTTTCTCCATGGGTATAGAGGCTAGGTATGACTCATAAGTCAGATATTTGACCAGGAGAGCCACACAGTAGAGTAAAGCTGAGGCGTGGGAGGAAAGTGTGGATAGCTCACAAAGGGAACCTGACCGACCTCCATCTTTCCATCTGGTAAACAGACTGCTATTTCAACTCCATCGGTGTTTCAAAGAAATAATCGTTTCCCAACACCAAATAGCTCTCAAAGCCTCATCAGAGAGGAATCTGTACGGAGGAGAGGAGAGGCATCTATGTAGTGTAAAGGTGTGCTGGTACAAACACATGTCACAAATGGAGCCCACTGACTTAAGGATCTCGGCTTTCAAGCCGGCATGACAGTCGAGCTTTTATGCTGTCACTCGTGAGAGTTATTTTGTGCAGATACTGTATCTCTTCAAGTTTTTGTGTGAAGCTTCTTTTGACTTAGGCTTCACACAAAGCAAGGCCCTGCAGAGAACAATACAGTTCAGCAGAAGTACCTTGATCAATGTGACTGCGCTGTGTTCTTTCTTCAGGTGTGACAGAAACTCGACTCAAGGTAAGAATAAAACATAGCCTGTAGGTTTATGACTAAGTGTTATCAAATGCATTGCTTTAAATCCACAGGATCTCACATTACAGCTGGCTGTATTGATTTTTCCCGACTGCAAAGTGCACTGGACGCAGCTTTGTTTTCCCTACTGTGTTCTTTACAGCCGGCATTATAACTGTATTTTTTTCTCTCTGGAAAAATATGAAATACCAATAAAAACAGTGCTGAAATCTGCATGCTATTGCGCCTTAGGTAAAAAAAACAAAAAAACACGAATATTCTTTCATGAGAAACATCTGAATACAAATGCCTGTGTTTGTGTTGTGGGGGATCGCTGGTGTGTGCAACATCTTTACATATCTGCTCTGCTTCGTTGCTCTGTCCAGTTCTAATATGGACTCTGACAAATTATTCACCCAGAGAGCGATCATAGGTGCATGTTTTTCCCACCTACACCTGGAGCATGCTTGGTCTGACACATTCATTGTCAGTTGTGCACCTGCAACATTCTGACCTGCATCCCAATGACTCCTCTGTGCTATCCCCCTCCTCTCTCCCTGTATAGCTCTCTCTTCAGACTCGACGGAGCATCATCGCTAGGCCCATTTCTCCCCTAATAGTGCAGACAATGCGGGCGAGCCTCCTCGATCTTATCTTTCCTGTCTGCTCCTCACAAAGAATTCTTTAGTAGGACCATGTAATTACGGACTGATCACAGCAGTGGGAAATATCACAGATATCCTATTCCTTGTGTTAGCGTGTCTGAGCCTGTGCTTGATGCCACGCACTTGAGACAAATGTACTGGTTTAGAAGGAGAACAGAACATTGTAATAGGCAGTTATCTGCTTGCTTGGCATTACGTGGAGTGTCGCCTTGAACCTCTCACAGAGTTGAGATTATAGTATCTTATTAGCAACACCTGCAATCACACCAAGCACCAAACTCACTGTCACCCTTGTGGATCTGTGTTTCAAACGTGATCAAGAATGTGCAGATGACTACACATGTGTAATTTTAGTTGCTCAAACGAATGGAATGACTGTGGCCTTGTTTTCCCAAATTATACCGTGCATTGTGGTAACTGCAGTGGAGGTGTGCAATGATGAATCCACGCAGCCTTAGTGTGTAGTGTAATTTACGCTGAGCTGATACTCCTGTGTTACAGCAAATATGCAGAATTAGCTGCTTAAACTGCCACTCACATTAAGATGCTCACACTCATCTACAGGGGTTTTACAAAACAGGCGTTAGGACAAAATTAAAATCTATAAAAAGGTAATAAAAATGCAAAAACCCAATAAACGTAGTTCAAATTGAATGAAAAAAACAATTGGAATAGGAAGGAATAGATGAATGAACAAATACATAAACAGATAAAACATCCCAAATACAGCTGTGGAACACTAGAAGTGAACAAGAACCAAAAACACACAAGTGTAAAGCTGATAATAAAAGTGATTTAAAAAACAACAGTTAGTTTTCTCCTTCCAAGTCTTCCAGGTAGAGACTTCCACATTCAACTATGGGGACTTTATTGGCCTGGATTTAGCTGCACAGGAAGACCTTCCACCCTGGCTTTATGTACAAACTCCAACTGGCCCCTCGCATTAACCATCTATCACATGAGGTATTTGATTAGTAGAACCTGTTGGTGGGAGCACACAGCCACAGCCTGGGAGGCTCAGCTCAGGTCAATAAAGTCCCTTCACTGGGTCCCAACGGCAAAAATCCCAGTCACCTTTCCACTTCTGTCTAGACAGGGGACAGTCAGAACAGCCTCAGGATCTCAGGTTGTGTGTGACTCATGAGGAAATAAAAGCTCTGCTGGGAGTCGCACCACAGCTATATGTTTTCAATGTGACGGGATGTCAATAAAAGATTGACTTCAGATCTTGTAAGGAAGTAAGTTGAGGCTAAAATTAAGGATGTGTGGTGTCGAAATGGTTAAATAATCTGACCGCTGATTTTTTATTGACTTGGGCGACTGAGGCGAAGTGAAAAGTCATTTAAAAGTGGGAGCGAAATGTGTGATGTTAGATGGTCCTGATTGTTATGATATATAATCTACTTTTTATCCATGCTAGTGACATAACTCTACACATGGACTCACTGGTCAACATGTCTGTTGATCAGTGAGTCCACCACTCTGGTTGAGACTGAAACAATGCAATGGATTGCAATGAAATATTGTACAGATGGATTGCAGAGGTTGAATCCTAAACTTCTTACAGCACCAATAGTGGATTGAGATTTATGATTTCAGGTACAATGTCTGAATAGTGCCATTAAATCTGGTACAGACATTCATCCTTCTTGAATTGTAGGCACTTTGGTGATCTCTGACTTTTCCTCTATCCCGGCCCCAGCTTTCTTGCCAATTAGTAAATGTTGGCATGCTAATACGCCAAACTAAGTTGGCAAACATAGTAAGTACAGCCTCCAGAGCCTGTAGCAAGGCTGTAGATGATTGGTTTCCTTGGATACTTGTCCGGTTTTTGAGGCTTCATTTTAAGTTTTAATTTACTAACCACACCTGAATAATGAGATTTGAGGATTAAGAAAGTCATGCATGCAAATCCTCCTTTCTGCCAGAGTCATAAAGTAGTTTCATTTTGTATTTTGCACAGAATATGTCACATTTTAGAAATCTTAAAGCGTGTTTCTACCATTACTGACGAGAAAAGATGTCGGGACACTCTTGAAATTGATTTTAATAGTTTGTAATCTATTAGCACGAGCATCAGGTGATCAGTAATTTTTGGTCATTGTCCCATTGTGGTTAATGAATAGTGCAGTGCAGATGTTCTAAATCAATTTGTTTCTTAAGTGCATCACTGCCAATCATAATGTGCCATTATTGGCCAACATGATGTCCTGTCCTTTGACGATTGAAAAAAACATGTTACACAACTATTACTGTAGCAAATCTTATTAGGAGACATAATAATACAGTAATAGTTGTAACAGTAGTTAAAATTATACTATTTCGTGCTCTCGAGCATGAAGAAAGGCAGCTACGAAAGAACTGAAAACCCTTTAAGTACAGCTCATTAAATGTATGTCTGCTTCCTTCTACCCTGCGGCACAGTCTGATGAGAATGATCCTGTGTCCGCTCGTGACCTGGCGGCCCATGGGCTCTCCGTTCTGCTCTGTGCTGCTGGTGTAGTGCATCGCTGAGGGCATCTGGCCTCGTATTCCCGTCTGCAACACACTGACACGACTGCACAGCGCGAACAATGGACAATTGTCCACTCACTGAGCACAAGAAGCTTTTTTTCCCCAGTGTTGTACTGAATAACCTGCCAATTCTGGAAGAACTGGACACAGTCTTTGAGACAGAGCTATTATGTGTAAACAGACTCCCATTCTAACTGAGATCATGATTCATCAAGGCAAGTGTCTCGACTAATGGACCGAGAAGATTTATGTGGAATGTGTTTTTGTGACACGCACATTTCGCATAACTTCCACTCACAGTGAGACAAAGTGTAAGAAGGCTGCACACTGGCATGCAGTTCAGAGCCAGAATCAAAGATGCGCAACAGACGCCAGATCAGACAATTACTCTGCGACAGGTTAACCAGCCGAAGCAGGAATGAGCCCAGAAGAATACAATGGAACTGTCACACATCACTACTGAAGGGTTATCTCTCTTTTTTTTCAACAAGTGCACCAACATGCCACTTTTTCAAAACAGCTCATGTGGATCTCAAGTCTGCTAATAGCACAATTTGTCAAATGAGCTGAAATAACACAAACACAACACCTTGAATGTGTATTTAGAAGGTCTGAACAACAGACTTTTAAACTTTCTGGCTCATTGATCATCCAAAATGAAAAAAAATGAAAAAATGTCGTGAACTTTTTTTGCTAGAAGTTCATATGTGAGATTTTTTTAGGGAAGAGTTTTTTATATGCACACTTTGTGTTTGCAAGAACTTCTACAGTTTCAGACATTAATCCAAAGTCCAATACTAAAATGATGACAGGGTTCAGACACAGAAAATTCCTCTATAGCAGTATTACCGAAGCTAAACCCATGAATACAGTACTTGAAGAAAGAAAGGATTATGTGAACTGCATATGGCTTAAACATAAAATATTAACATTGTAGTGTGAGCCGGTACAGAAACACATATAAAAAGGGTATATTCGGCTCTTCCAAGTCACCTTTGTCATCTATGACCAGCAGAGTGAGCACTTTGAAGTGCCTCGCACTCATTTATTTTATGTTCATTAGATCACATTCAAAATCATAACCTCTGTGTGAATGGTTTCTCTAGATAAAAGGGTGCGATGTGTTTCCAGCTGTGCATAGGAACTGGAAAATTGGCTGAGAGCGAAGAACTACTGCCACAATAAAACACACATACCCGCACAAGTAGATGTTTGTGCCATTTAGGAGGATATTGCATTGAGGTACATAAATTCCCTGGAGACGCATCCCAACCATAAGCACTATATGTCTAACCTCAGTCCTTACACCACCCTAACCTAATCCTCATAGTAGCAATCGCCAGAAATAAATCTAATGCTTAACCTTGAGAGGAAGCACACATCTGTTCCCTGAGGAGAAGGACCCAATATAATATGATGAATTCAAGCTAATGCACATACATGCATGGACTTATTAATTGTGTGGAGACTTGATTCATTAAAGTGTTCCTATTTTACACGGCTACACTTTGGTAAGATTGAGGCACAAAATAACATGGTTAGGGTTAAGTAAAAGGTTGAAAATACAACTTGCGGGAGTTTTAGGATCAGGATTATAGTAATACCTACTTGGTTTGGGAATGACTGTGGTTAAAAGAAATCAACATTTTCACCCATCAGCACCAGCCTGCATCTTCTGTGCACTTTCCATAATAAAAAAAACACTACTTTCTTCCTTTGTTTCTGATGGACAGCACTCATAATTAGACTCAATAAAGAGCTCGGACTCAAACAAATGCTGTTTTGGAGCATTTACTCAAACTTCAATCAACTTTTTGGCTGCAGTGTGTGAGGAAAGTCCCCTTAATGGGAATGAATGAAGACATTTTAATCCCAGAAAATGCAATAAATGCAAGAACAGGATTCATTAGAGAAACTCCATATTAATAAAACCGCACCAATCTGACAGTCTGTTTGTACAAAATGTTTTGCAATCATTATCTTGAAACAAAATTAGCCTGTTTAAATATTATAGACTTGTTATAATTGTGCCCACTGGCAGGAGTGCAGGAAGAATGGTGCTTGACTGGGTGATGCAACATAAAGACATTTTTGTTTCCAAAATGTCTGAGTGAATTTTGCAAGCAAACATCACATTTTATCGGCCTTCGACCTCCAGGTAGAGAGCGAATGACAGCTCTATGCATAATCCATTGATAAATAACCTTCTATTGATCCCCCTAGCCTCATTAAGGCCAACATGCGAGTGCTTCAGCACTGATACGGCAGTTAAAAAACAGTATATCCTCTCATCAATAGCTTCTGTCCAGTAGTCAATTGTAGTTTAAGCAACCCTATTTGAAGGGAAAGAGCTTCCCTAATTTGCAAAATGTCAATGGTGATTGAGGTCTTCCCCCAAATCAATGTAACTGTCACACGCAGGCGTTTCAGAGAGCACTTGAAATCCCCCAGGATTTGCATCTGAAAACAGTAATCCTGTCAACTGATTTTTTATGTATGCTCCGGCTGCTGAGGCACAGAATACTTTTCAAGCTCAAAAGAGCAGAGACACACAAACACGTTTCAAACTGCACTAACAGACCACTGCATAGCCAGCCAGAAAGAGAGAGAGAGAGAGAGAGAGAGAGAGAGAGAGAGAGAGAGAGAGAGAGAGAGAAAAGAGATAGACCTCACCAAACATTATCTCCAGGGAAATACAGACAAAATGAAATTGAAGCTAATGAAACTCTGAAGTTCCGCTCTTTCATTTCCACATGTAAAATCAACAGGTATTTTAGCTTAACTACCCGAGGCCTATGCTGCACTCTAATAATTTAGTCTCCCTATAAACTTCCACAGTGTGCCGGCTGATATAATGGTTATTACTGCCTGTTGTTTGAAAACATTCTGATGCTCCCCGAGGCCCTGCTGTAATAACAGAACTGAAGGACAAGGAATGAATCCCGATGACAGTTTATTATGTATACTGTGTGAGAGAGCACACTGGACCCTGACATTACCGAGACACAAACAGCAAACACACACAGGTGAAACGCATACAGGCACCTGCAAACACCGCTGCTGAATCTTATATATTTCACAGTATATTTGGAAGGATGAGGATATTTTCTGTCAAATTTTAAGTTTTAAACATCCACCATTTGTGACACAAACCACATTTGCTACTATTACTACTACTAGTGTTGTTACTACTTGTATTGTTTTAGCAATCCCTCATTTTACACCACTTTATAGATCCACTTTACCACATTTCAGGGGGAAATATTGTACTTTTTGCTTTGGCACATGTATTTGACAGCTTCATATAACAATTTTACACACAAAACAATTATTATCCGATTCTGCATTATTTTGTTTTTGTCATGAATTAAACTAACCAACCAGCAAATAGTTAAAATCTGCTCGATTGTGACCAGCTAAATTGGCAAAATGCTTATTTCATTAATTACACATGAGTGCACCAGAATAATAACACAATCACATGATAAATAAAGGCAAATAGTGCTCATTATGAATAAATAATTATTTAATCAAAACAAAATCGGCCGCATCTGCATGACTCAATATCACCAGAAGACACTGATAAAATACTGTGGCAGAAGGACGATTGTGGTTTTCTCTTCCCTCTCTTGCAGCTCCGGCTGCCGTGTGGCGTGTCGCTGTCTATTTCTTACTGCTCTTCAATGGCATGCCTGCATTAGAGCCCTCACATGGGCCTGCAGTCCAAGCAGAGCCTCGTGCCACCAGCCTCCAGGGACAGCGAGACAGCCATGTGAGCAGCGCACCTCCTGTCCCTTTTAAGTTTGAAGCATGCCAGTATATGTAATTTAAAGTATATAGCTGCATTAGCATTTTTGCATAAGCCTCACTGTTAATGGAGACTCTGAATGTGAGCCGAACATGAACAAATGCAGTGTTGAGCCATCACTTGGTCCACACTAAAATATTGTCGGATTGAAAACCATGAGCATTTGTATAGACATTCTTGGTCCCCAGAGGTTCAATCCAAATTACAGTGACATTTCTCGACCACTAATCCTCATTAGACATTGGAGATTTCGGGGGAAATGTCTCAGTCATTTAATCAGAATGGATTGGCATGAAAATTAGTGCTCCTCAAGACTCTATCTTCACTTTGGCCATGACTTCACTTTTTATCTAATGCAAACAGCAGGTTGAACTTTTGTGTTTGGTGAATAATTTGTTAAATGACAAAATACATGCAGGATGAACTATATTCCCATCACCCTTATATGTATTTTGTGTATAGCGCTAATTAGCCAATTTATAGCTAACCTGCTAAACATGAGCATGGTAATTTATAATTGTTAGCATGTTAATTTGATGCTAGCATTTAGCTTAAAACACAGGTATGCCTAAGTTTAACATTATAAGTCATCTGATATAGTATTTATGAGCATTACATAAACATTTAATGCATTGTTTATAATATAGTTGTAAGCTGATATAATATATATGTAATTTATTATCTATTCATACACCAGCCATTACTTATAATGCCCATTGGAGGATGAATTGACATTACTTTGTAGAAATCTGTTTTCACTTTGACAAGAAAGTTGACCAGTTTTATTGACAATGATTCAGTGTTTAAAAGCAATAAAAAGGGAAAACTTCCAAGTGGGGTGAATACTTTTTATAGGCATTGTACATCAAAAAAATATAGCCGCATACCTGCAATGTAGTGTGTTATAAATCATTTGTTAAAGGTTTATATACTGCTTTAAAATAGTAAATAGGAGGACTTGGAGCCGTGTTTCCCTGTGTTTGCTTTTGTTTGCACCTTTCCCTTAAAATGGAACATCTTTTATGTGTTAAGAGGGAATTCTGCCTGACAAGTAAATCCACAGTATTAGTCTTAAGTGCAATATAATTTCGAAGGTGCCCTGAGATTTCAGAGCTGGATGGGAAAAGTGGTGAGAAAGCGATAAAACTGAGAACAAAGCACCGAAACACAGGCCTAAGAGGAACCACAACACATGCCTCCTTTTGAAGCGGCAGACGCTCTCAGAGGCAGCACTAAAAGCAACCTTTTAACAAATTCAGTTAACTCGTTTACCGGGTTTTGAGGAACTGTGAGACAAGTGCCTGGTAAAAACGGATCATATTTAATGCAAATTTCTTATTGATCTGTGGACATTTTGTGTTTGTATGAGGTTTTCTAAAGCGAAAACAGACTTAGATGCTATTTAGTCACACAGCACAGAAGTACACCACGGCTAAGTGTCTTTGTAATTCAGACTCTGTCCAGGATGATGCATGGATCACATATCACGGCAATGAAACAAACTACAATGAGCCCTGTAATAATGCCACTCAGCCCACACTGGATCGTTTTGCGCCAAAGCAACGGCGACAAGTTTCCCTTTTTCGGAGGGCGAGAGGCCAACCAGCAGCCAGCAGAGACCTCCTCATGCTTCTCCACTCATCCCCGTAAGAGGATCGGACGTAATGGGGTTTCCTCTTTCCATGGCTCCTTCTGCTCCCCAGATAAACTGCGAAAAAACTTCCAACAAAGTCTAAGAGCTATTCTCGTCTCATTTTACAGTCACGCCAACAATAAGTTTTGACAGGACGCGGGTGTGACCTCAGTGTGAGCGTGGCTAAGCTTTTTAGCAGGTGCCCTCTTCCCTCCCTTGCAATGCAGTGGTATAAAAAGAAGGGTAACAACCCAACTGAGAGAGTCAAGCTGCTGCAACTGTCGAGCGAAGACCCCAAACCCCCGTGTGTGAATGAGAGATGGCACCTCATTAAAGACACTGAATCAACATTTGTCAGCTATAAATGGAATCACACTGCAATAACCGAGGCACAATACGTCTGAAAACAAATAAGAATGTACTAGCCGTGTTTTCATTGAGGAAGCATTTACTCATATAGCAAGCTTTTATGTCGCTGAATAATAAAATGCCCCATCCCCCCTGGGCCTGTGGGAATAGCCAAGACCTTAATATTAGCGTGCGTGGTTTCTCATATTCTCCCCGTGGCAGACAGCTGACCTAATGACCTCGTGTCAACTGCAATGACATCTTGTCCAACAGGGAGATATTTTATTCATTTTATTAATATTGCATCATGTTGTTCATGCGTGTGTGAATATATACCCAGTTCACTGAGCAGCGCTCCCTCACAACAGCGTATCCTCCAAAAAGGAAATTTAGCAAAGTGGGGCCGTTATTAGGCGGCATTTCTCGGGTGTGATTTCAGTTTAACTGCTGCCTTTGCGAGTCTGAATGCAGGTTTTCTCATTCTCCACTTGAGTACAGTTCATTCTGTGAAGACGGTTAGAAAACGCCGCAATATACGTTCAAAAATCAATTCCAATAACGAGCCTATGCATGTTCTATCTTAACAGGATGAGTAGTTCTCAAATTGCTACCAGTCAGTGAACGCATTCCCCTGCATCCCAATCCTCTTCTATGCAACTAACTAACAAAACTGAGACACTTTGCTTCTTGTCATAAATTGATTCTCGCCTTGCTCACTTGTTCCACAGTTCAATCTGTTTGAACTCTGGCCTGGGAAATAGCAAAGGCGCATAGATCTCCAGGCAATTTGAAAGAGCAGGTGGAATTGACCTGTCCTAAAATAAGCATTGATTGTTTATATCCTTGTTTGTATACCTGCATGCCTTGAAGAACACAGGGAATATGAGGAGGTCCGTGCTGTGTAGCTGGCCATGAGCTCAAGGATGGAGAACAAGGGGAAAAGAAGTGATTTTTTTTACTGATGTAAAAAGGTGTATAATTCTCTGAATGCTATTGTCAGCCTGTTAGTGAGGCTAACACCTGCAGCTTATGCTTGTAACCCTGCCCATATTGTTTCCAATCCCACATGCATTTTTCCACGGCGAGTGATTAAATTTCACCTTGCCAATCCTACTTTGAACTGGCCATAAGTCAGCATCTGATTAAATGGCTGGAATGAAAACCAGCAGGCTCCTTAGTCCCAAGGACCAGAAGTGGGAGTCAGATAATATATTCCGTATATTCACACAGGATGAATAATAAAATAAAGAACAGCGTATTCCTTTTCAAATTCCACAGTTCCCCTCTGCATATGCTTATTTTGTCATTATTTTGTGTCACAGTGTTCCCTTAGAATTCTAGAAGCAATATAACATTTATTATAACCATTTAATTTGCGCACAATTAAAAAGGTTTACTTACTTTGTACTTGTGGCATTTCTAATGGTTTAACTGTGAGGCAAAAAGCAAAAATTCTGATCATGAATATGATAAATTGCACTTTGCTGCAAAATCTGCATAAATGTGTTAGTGTAACTGATGACTCATCAGCGCTTTACAGTCTGCCAGGCAGTTTCTGTTATTTTCGAAAAAGGGTGTCATGAGACCAAGAAAAAAATAATTATAATAAAAAATAAATAAATTACTTAAACTTGTTATTCATTCTGAGGGTCAGCCTTCTTTGGGAGAGTTTTGAGTGGAAACTGTAGATGCTCATTTGTGTTGCATGAAAACAATACAACCAATAAATAAGTAAATACTGTCACATTGATCATTCCCACTTCTATTATTCTACACAGACATGGCAAACATTAGGACCACAAACTAGTATTGTAGTTTTAATGTACATATGCACATATTTAGTGACTGAATAATTAGATTTACTGTCCTCACATGTATTTAATTAGTGACCACATTCGCAGATGATGTCTGATGTGTCATCACAGCTCATCTATAAATACAAGCGTGTTCACACCCTCATTTTAACCTTTTAGAAGGCCATGTGTGGTTGAAATGTGCAGAGTATCATTACCAACTACTGCAAAGGCTATTCTTTTTGAATGTCTGCGTTAAAACAAAAAATTTAATTATACTTTCTTTTTGAATAGACTGCCGGGGTGAAATCACACTTAAGCCACGGAGGCTGAACTTTTTGACTCATGTTGTAATATTCAGTAATTCTATTCTTCTGTTGTGAATAACTCCAAAGACAAATGGACGACTTTGGGTTGGTTTGAAATACTTATTAAAGTCATCCATACTAGAGCCTGACCGACACTGGATTTTTTTTTTTTGCAATGTTGAGAAGGGAAAATAGGGTCACTGTTTTTTAACTTTCCAGTGATGTACACCGATCAAGCATAACATTATGACCACCTGCCTAATATTGTGTTTGTCCCCCTTATGTGGTCAAAAATGTTCTGAACCATTGGGCATGGACAAGAGGACCTCTCAGGGTATCCTATGGGATCTGGCACCAGGAAGTTGGCAGTGGATCTTTTGGGTCCTCTGGCTCGTGGGTCCTCTGTCAATCAACTTGTTCTACTGCATCTTGTCTTGTTGATGCTTGAACAGAATGGGGTCTAGGAAGTTTGGAGGTCAAATCAACATCTTGGGCCATTGTCATGTTCCTCAACATGTTCCTGACATTTGGGGTTTCAATTTGCATGAGGGAGTGTGCTTGTTCTGGGACAATGTTTATTTGGGTCTCTAAGTCTCATCAATACGGATGCCAAAATCCAAGGTTTTCCAGCAGAACACCACATAGTACCAATATGATCAATGTTATTCACTTCACCTGTCAGTGGTCATAATGTTGTGGCTGATCGGTGTATATTACAAACTAGTTTGCAACTTGCTGTGAGGACACCACCGTCTGCTCCACTCTGATACATACTCTGCTGCAGGTGCTATACACTGTGCTGCAGAGTATTGCAAACTATGGATTTGAAGCGCGCTTTCCTGGACAAAGTTTGTGATGAAATTATTTCTAAATTATCCCAAGCACACAAGAAAGTTTTCATATCAGCACATATTGGATCACATATGTCGATACCAATATGTCTGTGACAGACCAATATCAGTCAACCAATATAACAGTCAGTAATACTCCATATACAGTCAAGTTTCCACCCACAAGGTAAATCCCGCTGAATTTTCAGTGGTGAACATTTGGAAATATCCACCCTATCTTTCTATGTTCTTGTATGTTATAGGTTATGATGTTGAAAACCTTTATTGTAACATGTTTTGCAGCTAATTTTCTCCTTATACTGAGCTTACAAGACTTAAGTCACTGACCTGTTCAGTGATATTCATACAGTAAGAAATCCCACTCTATTATTTGTCCTCCTATAAAAGTTTAACTCAGAAGCTGAACTTTAGTTAAGGGCAAAAGCCTGAAGTTAAGAAATTGTTTTCTTTGTTATTCATGTTTCCGTTAGTTGTTATAAAGCTAAAATGGGCTGAGTTTGGTTTCTGTGTCACAGTCTGAATAAAAGCCAATTAGCAAGTGATGGAGAGAAAATACAAGAGCCGAAGCCACTGGTGTGGATCATTAAATATCCACAAGACAGTCGTGTTTTCAATCCTTCAGCAATGGTAATAGGACTATTTGTGTGCACACTGTGTGTATCTGCTGGTATGCTGCATAGTTGACAGACCAACTGTGTCTTTTATGATATGGCTAAACACAGTACAAGAGATATGACTAATTGATCTGAGCTGCTGCACGGACAAATGGCAGCCGTTTTTTTTTTTTTTTTTTTAAACAGGCCTATTTAACCACCGCCAGTTCGTGTCACTTTCGGAGCTCGCTACGTAACACACACTGCCATCATATTCCTTTGGTGTCCATCTTTACCACTGTCAGCTGAATAGATCACACTGCGAGGCTTCAATCTCCCTCAAATCAGTCACAGTGATGATTCTGTGAAAAAGGAGAGATAAAAAGCCGACTGGAGCCTGTCAGGGCTATGAGAGCATAGGACGTCAATGCCTCACTTAGACAGCTAGTCTGAAGGGGCCGCTTCCCCAGACAGGAGGACAAGACGGAGTTCACCTGCGTTCAATACAAAGTTTTGCCTCTGCCTTTGGGAGCGGAGATGCGACAGAGAATAGCAGGCTTCACTCCCTGATGTAAATGTCATCTGGATAAAAATCAATTTCAGGATTCATTCAAGGAGTCAAAACTTACAAATGGGCAAAGTTGCCTGGTCTTTTCAGCTACAGTGTCGTCCTGCTCCTGCACATAGAATGAGCAGTGGATGATTTTTTTTTCATAGGTGCTCGGTATCATTGCGCCTGATAACAATTCAAAAGTTTGGCTGATTGATTTTTTTCCCCTCCCGTGGCATTGTTGCTTCTCATTTCCAACACAGCATGAAAGGCCTTGAAATAAAAACATCTTAGCAGCAAATCGGCCTCACCATGGCAACAGTATTGATCAACCCTCTTGGGTCCTCAGAAAAATCTATTCCACATGTCAATTTCCCAGCGTTAACAGTTCAGCAGCTACTCATGTCTTGAATAGACAGGTATGATATTTAGAATCTGGCAATAAAATCTACAATCATTACTTAGCTTCCCTGATGATGCATTTATCACAGGAGTAGTGAGATACTAAATGGCCTGATGATGTTCACTGACAACAATGCAGGAAGTTGGCTACGAGGACAGTTGAGACAGAGGTCACTGTTGTCTTGAAGTATAAAGATTCAGCTTCAAAGTCCATTGGATTCCTTCGTTATGGAGCGAATTTCCCTAAGGAGATGAATAATGTATCTATTCCTGTCCATCTATCAATAATATAAATTTCCATTGGCCATGACAAGAACCTGAACACAGAGTCCACTTGAAGCCTCTTCTTTTTGATTTGAGGGGAAAAAAAATCTGATTTGCTTCTTTAATTACATCTGAACAGGTGTTCTCTCCAGCTTTTGACTGGAATCATTTGATAGTTGATGAAGTGCAGTTGAAAACAATCTCAGAAACTCGTAATTGCTGCCACACACCAATCAAACGCTGTAAAACTAATGAGGGTAAATGGGCTGGGAGCTCCCACGCCAGGTACATATTGATTATACAGTACCGTGCGGCCTCACATTTAATTTAGCGTCCTTATTATCAAGAACATCATCACCGCTGGCACCGACGAAAACGTGGGGGGAGAGCGGTTATGAAGGCAGACTGAGTTTATCCCCTCTCAGGTGCGCAGATTTGCGTGCAGTGATTAAATCTACCTTTTTCCGGCTGCACTTTGGGGAAATGAGAAGAAATGCAGAGTGATGGACAGAGCTGGATGACAACTGCTGTCAATCCGCAGATTCCTCAAGCTTGATTACAATGCCTGTGCTCCAGCACCACGTTGCACATGAAATACACCTACACTCTGACAGCTTGACACTCTTACAGGCTTGCTGGTGCACCAGGTGTGAGCAGGAAAGAATAAAGAGAATTAGGGACTAATCTCGCTTCCCTTAGAGCCTCCAAATTTTCACAAATGCATACAAGTTATTTGCTACGCAGCTTGCATGAAATAGAGGAAGTCTCACAACCCTCACATTCTGCAACAAAATAATGAGTGTAGTGAGGATGCTTCAAAGCATAACTGGAGGGCTTTACCAACTTGGAATAATAAAAATTTAATATGTTAACTCAGCCTACACAGAGCAAATAGGAACCAGAGCCAAGCTGAAGGTTGTGGTGGGGACCATCAGTCTAACTGTCCAGTCGATGGAGCCACAAAACCCCAGAGGATGACTGCTTTTAAAAAAAAAAACTTAACAGGAGTGTTGTGTGGAAGTATGTGTGTGGAAAGAAAAAAAGCAGGATGGAGGGGTCTAAAAGCCTCCTAAGTACTTCGATGGCCTTGCAGTTAAACAGCTACTTAGAGCCGAGCTCGTGGTTTGTCTAATTGAACTCAAGCAAAACACCAAATGACAAGACAGTGAGTTACAATCTGTGACCACAAATCATTAGCGCCAACACTACAGCCCCGATGAGGCTCCCAAGCTGCGGCGCCACTTGTCCTCGCAACACAAAAAAACTGTTTTCGAAAAAATACATCCACGTGGTATTTCAAATAATTAGATATTTTGCTATGGAGATGTGTACTAAATGATTAATCTGCTGTATTGGTGCTCTGCTGTGTCGTTCTCCATTCCACTGCAGCTCCAGCAGTGGACCAACACCATCAGTTGACTCCCAGCCAACAGGAATTGAAAGGTGCTTCCCATAAAACCCAATCTAAGTCATTTTTTGGAATTAGTGGTGCAAATTCATTTAATTTACTCGCAGCCATCGAGCTCAATTGGTCCGCAAAAGAGTTTGGAACGAGCTCATTTCGAAATTGGAGAGAGGGGAGGCCCCCCTTGTAGATAAAAGCAAGCCAAGTCAACCATAAACCGAGGCTTTCAGGTTCAAAACAATTCATAAAATGACGCCTGCAGTCTCGCCATACAAGAGGCTCATATAATCATGTGCAATCACATGAAACAGGCCTGTTATTCTCAGGAGGGGGTTGTTGAGTTTGGGGTGTGATTGTGTCAGGCTGTCAGTGCCCACTCATCCAGATTCCGGAGTGAGACTGGAACAGACGGGAGCTGTTCTTTCAGCACCACCGGGGACAAGCAACAGCACTCTCAGCTGTCTTCTGCATACTGGGTAGTGGGTTGGAAAACCACCCCCACCCCCCCACGCCCCCCAAAAAAACTCACTTCACCTTAGCTTTTGTGGTCCAAAGATGGAGAGTCTGGGTGAGAATTACGCACATCAAAATCTAACACTAAGGTGTGAAAGCTGCAGCTTCTCGTGCATAAGGGATGGATTCAGATAGTTGTTTACCACTTTTGCTGTGCTTTTTTTATCTGCTGCCCGTTAACTGGGTAGGTAGCCACAAGAAGGCGCATCGCTTTCCCTCTCCCCCCCAAACGCGCATTGTTACCAGAAAGCTCACACTGTAGCTGAAATAGTGGGAGATTTTCGACTATTTCACAGGCACGAAAACTAGCGCTCACGCTCACAGACTTGCCTGAAAGAGGCGTAGGATGTTGGCAACCATGATCGATACCGAACTCGCCGAGGCTCCGATGACTCCCACCACTTTTTCGGGCTTGACGAACACCGGCGGCTCCCCGTTCGTGCACCTCACGTCGGAGGTGTCCTTCGTGATCAGGGCTTGCACGAAAGTTAACGACTGCTCCAGGGCGTACGTGTCTCTCGAGCAAGTGTCCAGCACCCGTGCGCCCAAGGTGACGTTGGGTAAGAGTTGCTCGTCCTGGTTGATCTGGTCCAGCGCGTACATCATGGCCTCGAGCCGCTGGATGCCGTTCTCCTTTTTCAGGTCCCTGCACGGCGTGCCATCGATCGATCTAGTGTGCACCGGGAAGAGTCCGCCGAGGGTCAGGTGCCCCTCAGTCCGTATCGAATGGGGCGCATAGGTCTCCTGAGGCAGCGCGACGTCCACCACAGTCCTCATGAGCCAGAACAGCCTCCATATAGAGCCCAGCTTCGCGCGTTCACCGGGACGCGCCATGATCAACTTTTAGGGGAAAGGAATGGAGCCTGCAAAATCCGCCGATGGAAAGAATAAAACAAAAAAATAACCCAGAGAGGCTGAGAAGTTTGTTAAAACGAACCCATTCTTTGTCACCAGGGAGGAGATTCAACAAGCTGGGCTGAAGAACCAAGACGCAGCAGAAGGCTCAGGCAAACTGCGCCCATCGTTTTTTCTTTTTTTTGCAACCGGGAGTGAGCGGTGCAGCTTGTTGAATGGTGAAAGCTCCTCGTAATTCAAGGAATGGCTACATCCCATCAGTCAGATAGCAGCGAAAGACACGAACTGGCCTGGTTTTGTCCATTTAAGCGCGATCCAAATTGGTAAGACACAAAAGGGGGAAACCCGCCGCTGTAAGAAAACTGGCACAGGCGATGTTCGCAAGCCGTGGAGGAGAATTTCAGGGAATTATCTCTCAGGATCAACACACTTAAAACGTTAGGACACCGGCAGAAGTGGGTGACATTCTTCTCGCGCCGAAGTCCACGGGAGCGCAGGGATGGTTCGCTCGGTTGTTGGCGTCCGCCTCCCAGGGGTGCAAATCATCTCCACAGTGTCCAAAAGAAAAAGGAAAAAAAAAGAAAGAAGAAGAAACGATTAGCGCAAATGTTTACGAGCAGACCGGTGAGAAATTAAAAAAAGCACACACAGCTAATTAAATCCCCTTGTCTTTCTCCGTCTCCGCAACCGGTCGCATAATACAAAACGAATGAGTCACAGTGAGGGATTCACTGCGTGCGCCGAGTTTTCAGCCCCGTTTCCATGCGAGACGTCATTCAGTTGGCGAGAGAGAGAGAAAAAAGAAAAAAAAGATTAGCATCACTTCATGGCGAGGTTTTCCAGGAAGTTAGCGCTCCTCAGACATGAGAGAAGGTAAACAAGACGAACAAACAGCACTCACAGACTTGAATAATAAGACAATTGTTCCTCTGAGTGCCTGTGAGTGCGCCGCATCTCAGCATTATAATCTCTCTCTCTCTCTCTACTTCCCCTCCCTCCTTTATCCCCCTCAAACACACCAGCACACACACAAAAAAGTGTGTTCTTTTTACCCCACTCTCTCTCTCTTCTTTTGATGCTGACTGTGGCAGGCATGAAACAGATCTGTGGCAAAACATAGACGAAGCTGCAGGTATGAAAAAAAAGACAAGTGCCTCTCCTGAAATAGTTTTGGATTCATTACTGATGCACCTTTAAAACGGAGGAGGGGAGGGAGGGGAGGGAGAACAGACACGTTTGGAGGGGTCCAGGCCGGTCTCCCAGGCAACCCTTCCTTCAGAAGACACTCCTGATTCATCCTGTGGTGCGCCCCCCTCCCTCCATCCACCACCACCCACCACCTCCAAACACACTCACACACACACACACACACACATCCTGCTGGCACACACACTGGCACACACAGTGGTGAAAATTAACCACACCTTCAGGAGCAAAGAGCCCTCACATCTTTCCCCCCCTAAACAAAAACCCCTATCATCACCAAGCTATTTAATTGCACAGATGGTACTTTTACAAACAAGCAGATTATGATAATTTGCTTTTCGTGGGCATGCATTAGCCGGGGACTCACTTGGCAATTTTGAGGCATTAATTAAAAAGGTAGTCTCTGCTCTGAATTAAAAGTAAATCTAATATTCCCGGAAAAAAGCAAAGAAAAAAGAAAGAAGCAATACTAGTCATTGTTGGGTTCTGCTAATGAGTACATGTTCGCCGGGTTAGAAGTGTGAGAAAGGCTGCCAACTCTGTAAAAAAATACATAATCCATGCATTCATTTTCAGGTTACCCCTGGAAACTGACCAGCCGTCTAAACCAGCCGCCACGCATCCAACGACAGCAGGACGCCTGTGAGGAACAGGAAACAGAAAGTGGATTACAGGATAAAGTCAGTTATGTTGTTTGATCATCGGGTAACAAACAGCCTCTGAGAGCTGTGCCATCGTGGAAATGATTATGAGGCATAGAAACCCATTTTATGAACATGCTCATTCCATTAGTTTCTGTTCAATTAAAAGATTAGAAAAGGCGATGCAGCTCTAATTGAAACTTGTCCTATTGACATTACAGGCTTGGATGGACAAATTTCTAATTAATTAAGTTGAATAGAGATTAATTCAAGCCTAATCCTGCCATGTACTGTATTTATCTCCATTAGCCACACGGAGAACATGAATATCTTTCAACAGGCAAATTGTGCATGTCCAACCCCAGGCGTGATAATGTGGTTTTTTGGGTGCACACAGTGTACGCTGGGGCCAAGAATTCATGAGATGAGCACTAAAAATACATTTAAGGAAACTGTGTGGGAACTGCTGGGAAAGAGACTGCTGAGGAGAGGAATCAGGGATGTGAGAGGAGAGGGAGGCAGATGGCCACCTCCGCTGTGAGCACACTGAGACAGACAGGCAGGAATGGAAAAATGCAGCAACAGCCCTTACAAATGACACCCTGAGAGACTGGTGTCGCAACGCACGACACTAATTCCACTGCTCGGACTCTGCGGTGAGAGCCTGACTCCCACTTACACTGTCAACGGAAAGGTTACTTTTGAAAAATG
This sequence comes from Chromis chromis, assembly GCA_900302755.1. NCBI lineage: Eukaryota > Metazoa > Chordata > Actinopteri > Pomacentridae > Chromis > Chromis chromis. Next base: position 32,469 of record OMNN01098739.1, read on the forward strand.
GGGCCCTCACCATGATTTAATTCACTGACTAACCCCGGGAAGAGGGGCCTTTTCCCTGGGGAGGGCCGTGTGATTTAGACCGAGATTACCCTTCGGTTTGGATCTTCTCTTTTTCTCCTGCCTCAGAGTCACGTGTGCGCACACAAAACTCGGATAAATTCCGTTTCAATTTCATCATGAGTAGGAAGCAACAAGCGAAGGAGGAAGAGGAGGGATGAGGATGTGTCCTGCAAGAGGTTTATGTTCAATATGCAGCTGACCGAACGACCAAACGCAGCCATTGCTTCCAAATGCCAGGGGTGTGCAACATTTCGATGCACCCTGCGAGATAAATTATCACCTCCTATGAAAGAGCCGGAGCTTTGTGTTTCAAGCATTCAATAACATGTCTACTCGATGCAGTCTTCTTCAAGTCAATTACAGGTCTGGCGCCGCGTGCTCCTTTAAAGAACGACGACTCAAAGAACAATAAAAAGTCAACCTTCAGGACAAGAGGCAATAAGATTTCCTTTTGGGCTGACATCAGGCACAATGGGCTCTGTCTGTCAAATTAATTAACCCGGAAACCTGTTTAATTCCCAGGCTCAAATGAAAGGGTGGCCGTATCCACAGGAAAGAAATAACTCCAGAGGAGGAGGTAATTGCATGTCGAGGTGATTTGTTCGAAAAGCACGAGGGGCCACCAGCCTGTTTGGAGTCATGCATATTCTGCGAGGGGTGAGGTGTTAGATCAATGTTGGGGCAATGTTAGATTAGCAACATGAAGGTCACTGAGCTGCTGGGCCCCCATGTCTCATTTTGTACCATCTGCTTTGGAATAATAAAATCAGGCTATCTAAGCTTTTCTTTATCACTGTAAGCAGAATCAGTGGCTGTAAGGAGGGGAAAAAAACGTTTTATAATTCTACAGGCGCGCTGTATAGGAAGACAAATTCTTACCTCTTCTGCTGTTTATGCCAAAGACAAAGCAGGTGCACTGCAGCTAGGACGATAGACTCTCCACACTCTCCATTACGATTGTAATCCATCTGTCATACCTTCTCCCTTCTAATTATGTCTCTGTAAAGCTGCTGCTGTGAGCTCAGTACCCATTCACACTCTGAAATGTGAAAGATAGACAGATAATGCTCAAGTGACCACTGGAATACATAACATGCAGCGGGGGTAGCTTGGTAACAAGAGGTTTTTCTCCCCGGGCTATCTGTGAAACTCACGGGTTATATGGCACAGAGTCTGCTTAGATTATAGGTTAGACAGAGATGAGGCCTTTGAGACAAGCAGGAAGTTAAGCCGAGAAAAAGGAAATATTAACCCGGCTGTTTTTCTCTCCTGTAGATGTGACAAGTACCTGCTCCTGATTGGACGCCAGCATGGAAGCGATAATGATTAGCGGTATTATATATGACAGTGATGGACCCAAAGGTGCTGACCTCCAACCCACACGGTCCTGGAATTTTCCAGAGACCCTATTAGTGGGTGACTGGGCCTTTGTTTTGATGGCTACCTTCACGGTCCGCTGGACACACATGATAAGTGGGTGCAGCTGTTTTGTTAGCCAGGAGGACTTTGGCCACAAATTTGATTGTGATAGCAAATGCCTCTCACCTTGTGTCGGTTAATTAGCCGACCTTTTGAACAGCTCTGGACCTCTGTGAATTATTTCATCTCAAGTGTCTTCATGGACCATTGTGACTGAGATTTTATCCACAGCCTCGGCAAATGACTAATAACAGTCCCTCTTCCAGTGTGCGTCTGTGTGAGTATTGATGCTATGACAAGCCTCTGTGAAGACAGAGAGAAGGATATAGATGACCAGACTATCGATTGCAACTATATATATATACACACCAATGAAAAAGACATCAATGTATAAAATTGTGGTTCTACTGCAAATGACAATTTTGTTTGTAGCATTTTACAATAGTATCCAGTAGTAACATAAACAAGTGATGAACATATCAAGAACTAAATGATCATTTAAATATCAATAAGAGGTCCCCATAGACTGTATATAAAGACTTTGAAGCTCAACCCTTTTGGCAGTACCTCGTTCCTCCTAACTCCTGACTAATTTAAAAAAAGAGCAAAGAAGTAAAGTGTGAGTGGAGCTGAGGTGGACCATGCAAACATCTCTGGGCTGTTATATGACAGTTCCTACCTGTCACTTAAAGTGGCCATGCAATTAATTATGCAAAACTTAATAAAAATTTAAATATGTAACAAAATTTAAGTAGGTGAGTTATATAAAAAAATACTCCCATACAGTTGTCATGAACAGAGAAATGAGCTATAGAGTCCAAACACTATTTTGTACCAGACTGTAAACATGGTTATCTCTGCGGTAAACGTGGGCATTTTAACATGGGATTGAACTGCTTTGGGAGCCAGCCTCAAGTGGCCATCCGAAGAATTGCAATTTTTGGCACTTCCGTGTTGGCTTCATGTTTCTGCCCTGAAGGCTGTTGCTTGGTTGTCCCTAATAACTCTGAAACAAGGTCTATATATAGAATAAGTCCCTTTCAGACATGCACTCCTTTCCATTAATCTGACAGCAGCTGAAGGTGTTGGGCTTCACACCCAGGTCACTTTTCCGTTAAAGTGACGACGAAGAAGTAACACCACTTCGTGTTGTGTGAAGTGATTAAGTTAAGGCGTTTTCTACATTTCAGCTCCATATTCGTCCAAAAACACCGCAGAGAAAACCTTTTCCTCTGAGTTTATTAAATACCTGCACATCAGAGAGCTGCAGAATCCACATGAGCATTGAGGTAGCTGATATGTTGACATCCTGATCACTTGTGTTCAATTATATGTGGGGTTCCTTTCTCATGAGTTTGTTATTCATCTGTCAAAAGTCAGCCATTCGTATGTCAAAGGTCAACTTAAGACAAATGTGCCTGTCACGAGAGGTGGGTATGTTAAGTTGCCTATGTTTGTTTTCCATTCACTTACAGTTCTTAGAATTTCAGAGAAAACCCTATTTAAGGAGGTCCAAGATGTACTGTATGTGCTGTGTGCTGATTTCAATGGGCTCTGAATCACACCAAGGCTAGACCATAGCGCCTGAAGATGCTCTACTTTCTTTAATAAATCTCTTTTTTATATATAAAGAAGACGGTATCAGCGGAGAATTTCTTCATCATCTTCATATTTTCACTGCACAATAAACTACAAGACATTTGGCACCGTGACCAAGGGGAGACACTTCAGCATCTCCAAAGCAGGAGAGCAGTGTGCATTTGTGCACGTGGAACAAAAGTGCTGGAAACTTCATTAATTACTTGTAATTATAAATTATCCCTGACATGGAGACAGGATCAGGTCAGGATCCAACAACAAGTCATGCTGTGTGCTTTTCTCACATCAGACAGGTGAACTGTTTCACACAGAGTCACAGTTTAGTTTGTTGCTTCCTTGTCATTATTCTGAATTTCTAAAATACTCTCAACATTAAATAACATCAGGATCAATATAAGCATTTCCAAAGCAAGTCATTAATTGGTCATAATTACTAATTATCCTTGGAGACAAGATCGATCAGAAACAGCAAGTCGCACTGTTCTTTTGCTTTTGTGAAGTAGTAGTTAAATTATCATCACACATGGACAGAATTTTCAGTGTTTAGGAAATAATAAATTAACTAGGCACTGGCTCAGATTTAGTCTTTCGTTTGAAGCGTAAATACAATAAATAACATAATGATGCAGCACACTTGGGTGTCCGGCTTATTGCTGGGCTACAGTTTCTTTACCGACTGGAGGGCTTTGATGACAGCAGCTCTGAAAATGAAGACGTATCCGAAGTTACTGCTAGCGAGGAAATAGTTTTCATGCCTTTTATGAATTTAAAGCAGAGAAAAGCAAGATCAAATTACCTCTGAATAGGACAAGGCTCAAGAAACCATCCAAGTAGCAC
>OMNN01098740.1:0-15781 GCA_900302755.1 Chromis chromis
ACCCCAAACACACCTCCAAGACGACCACTGCTTTGCTAAAGAAGCTGAAGGTGAACGTGTTGGACTGGCCAAGCATGTCTCCAGACCTAAACCCTATCGAGCATCTGTGGGGCATCCTCAAACGGAAGGTGAAGCAGCGCAAGGTCTCTAACATCCACCAGCTCCGTGATGTCGTCATGGAGGAGTGGAAGAGGATTCCAGAGGCAACCTGTAAAGCTCTGGTGAACTCCATGCCCAAGAGGGTTAAGGCAGTGCTGAAAAATAATGGTGGGCACACAAAATACTGACACTTTGGGACCAATTTGGACATTTTCACTCTGGGGTGTATTCACTTTTGTTGCCAGCAGTTTAAACATTAATGGTCGTGTATTGATTTATTTTGATTTATTTTTAAATTTACACTGTTATACAAGCTGTACACTGACTACTTTACATTGTAGCAAAGTGTCATTTCTTTAGTGTTTTCACATGAAAAGATATAATAAAATACTTGCAAAAATGTGTACTCACTTTTGTGACATACTGTATATTCCAAGACTGCACAGTGATTAAGGTGTACCTCATTACTTATGCTTACATCGTTGATTTTACACTAGATATCTTAAACAAATAGCAGTTTACATGGATTACATTTTCTATTTTAGTTCTGGGTTGTTTGGATTCGTGTTACTTTGACTATTTTATTCCATACATTTTAACAGTGTAAAACTAAAAGAAATAGAAAAAAGACGACAGAAATATTAAAAAATTTGTTAATTTAGCTTTTACAATCAGGTAATCAGTTTCCATGCGTTTATTTTTTTAGGTTCTCCAAGGCCTGGACTACCTGCACACAAAGTGTCAGATCATCCACACAGACATCAAGCCGGAGAACATCCTGATGAGTGTCGACGAGCCTTATGTCCGGAAGCTTGCAGCTGAAGCCACAGAGTGGCAGAAGGCTGGGGCACCTCCTCCCTCTGGTTCAGCGAGTATGAGACACACACACATTTATATACACATTCATAAAGACAGTTTGGTAACAGTTTGTACTCATCTGATGTTCTCTTTTCAGTAAGCACAGCGCCGGCTCCAAAACAGGTACAGAACCTTTTATTATTCACTTTTTGCATAGGACATCAACCTCCCATATTTCAGTGTGACACGCTTTTGAAGCAGTCCGACAAATAGGTAACTATCAGTAAGGGTGTTATTTTATTTCCTCTATTCATCTCTGACAGACCGTGAAAATGTCCAAGAACAAGAAGAAGAAGTTAAAAAAGAAGCAAAAGCGTCAGGCTGAGCTGCTGGAAAAGTGCATCCTGGACCTGGAGGAGATGGAAAAGACCACAGAGCCACGAGAGGAGGATGATGAAGATGACGAACCACAATCTCCAAAAGGACGGGCCTGTGCTCCTCTCAGACAGGTGTCTCTCCAGGAGCTAGGAAATGAGGAAACGGAGGGTAAGAGGCCAGCATCAGTGGAGAGTAATGTCTGCTTCCTAAATTTTTATGGCTGTCAGTGAAAGTCCTGCCACGGTTGCTAGACAGTAATGAAATCTCTGGTATGAATCGTTTAGAAATACTTTTTATCTCTCTTTTCCTAATGCTTTCAGAGAGCAGTGTGAATGCAGATCTCACGGGGGTGGGACCAGAAGGGCTGTCGGAGGTGAACTGTAATGGCCACGTGGAGGTGGAGCAGACACAGTCTCAATTAAGGGACGAAGACCAACACAATGGCAACGCAGAGCCGACAGAGAAATGTGCCACTCCAGAGGAGCAACACAAGGAGTCCCCCGTCCACTCCATGTGCAACGGTGTGGAAATCTCCACAGATTTCAATGAGCTGGACACTGAGATTGACGGCAGGGGGGCTCACAGCTGTGGAGTCACTGAGAGACACCTTCCTGCTGGGCTGGAGGAGGGAGAGCTGGAACAAAGCATTTTGCAAGAAGAGGGAGAGGACGGACAAGACTGTCCTTATGGAATCCAAGAAAGCCTGAGAAATGGTCAGTCAGCCAAAATCAGGACATCAAACTGTGATGAGGTTTTTTACAGGCCTTTTCCTCTGGCTGGGCTTGTTTGGAAGTTTAATAGACTCCTCAGCCATGTGAACTCTGAAATATTGATTGTTAGACTTATCTTTTATCCTTCTGTCTGTGTTTCTCTCTTTGCCCTGATGTAGACAAACTAACAGCAGGATCCTTGCTAGTTAACCCTCTTGAGCCACTCAATGCAGACCAGATCAAGGTCAAGATTGCTGATTTGGGAAATGCCTGCTGGGTGGTGAGTACTCTGTTAATGACCTGAGGGATTTCCTGATTAGAGATGAAGCCTTACAGTTGGGGACACGTCCAGTGTCATCCAGCTTCCAAAATAGAAATGCTTCAGTTTTCCAGCTTTCATATGAAATATTGATTTAGGTTTAGAAATGGATTGGCAGATGCAGCATGGTTCAGTTCTCTAGGCTTCTGCAGAGCAAGTGGAGTCGACACACATTTACAATTCTCATATATTTTACTGCCATTTATATAAAATACTTCTATCTTTGTAGCAGGATACAGTGGGAGGACTCTGTTAACTGGAAATCTTTGATGCCAATTATTTTGTGCCTCTTTTAGTTTTAGATTAATCGTATTAGCACCTTTGCCTGCCACATTTTTCGTACCAACCATTTTTCATGCCAGCCAAATCCAACCAATGACCTCTAAGTTATAGAGCTCTTCTTTTTTTACTTGGCTTACGATCAAAATGTACCCCCAGTAGCGTTCTTGTATTTGACTTTTCAACTAAATCCTTGATGTTAATATCAATAGATGCTTATCGAAATGCAGTTGGTTGAATATTAGAAGTTAAGCCTGCAGCAGAAGCCTGGGGCCTAAACATTGCAAAACAACTCAATGTAAAATCACATTTCTGAAAGTTTCCTGCAGCTGTTTTTATACAGGTGAATGGAAAAAAAAGATCACAATTATGAACAATGATCTTGGTCAGCTCAAATATTTGCAATGAGGCGATTATGCCATTTTTGTGACAGACCTACTGTTACATACAAGTCACAGAATCTTGTTTTATAGGATTTGTCTCCTCTAATCCATCCCCCTCTCCCAGCACAAGCACTTTACCGAAGACATCCAGACACGACAGTACCGGTCTTTAGAGGTGCTCATTGGCAGTGGATACAGCACACCGGCTGACATATGGAGCACAGCCTGCATGGTGAGAGATTGCACTGACAACTATTTCACTGTATTGACATTTAAAGAATCAAACTAGTGTGCTTTTAACCTTAAAATACAATAATCCAGCCTAACATGATTACTAACATTATGAGTGTGTAGCTAGTAGTGGGAGGGATTTATTGAGATGTAGGCAGATGGCTTCAAACTGTGTTTATGATGATTGTATTGTCTCCTCAGGCTTTCGAGCTTGCTACAGGGGACTACTTGTTTGAACCACATTCTGGGGAAGATTATTCCAGGGATGAAGGTATTGCTGGGTCTTCCTCTTCCTGTCTGCTCTCTACTTTATCTACTTTTAACTGCACAGCATTAATCCTAAATGCTACATTTAGTCGTTTTGAAATGTATGCTTCACTGGTGAGGGACCTTTAGGGGTGGTGGTAGCTTTTAACAGTTATTGCTACTGTGAAAAGCTTCATGGTGCTTATCTTGTTAAATTTGCCATCATTTGGTTCTTTATTGTCATCGTAAATTGTTTAAAATATCCCCTTTCCTAATGAGAGTGTCACAGTATGCATGGCAAGTTCTTACATTCACTCCAAATTATTGTGCAGTTTGCACAATAAGTTGAAGTGCACTTTGCTTAGACACTTAAATGAGGTACTCCATTGCAATGAAAAGTCAAAAGGTCTTAAGTTCAGAAGAAATATTGTTGAATAATAATCATGTGATAAAGAGTACCAACATTCCTGTGCTTATTTCCTATCTTAATGCCTAAAATCACTATTTTGCCACGCTGGAGATGGGGCCATCTCTTCCTTTCCTCTCTTATCTCTCTTCATCTCCTCGTCAGTCACTGTCACTGTTCTACTCCTAATGCTTTCTTTATGGTAATGTTGGCCTGCTGCTTAGCTTGAAATTTCTGTGCTGACTTGATTCTGCTCTGGCATGCCAGGTATGTGCTGAGAATCAACCTTCAGTGTATCGGCATGTCCTGCAGCTGTGAACTGGCTTCTTACTTATAGCCCAAGAACTCATAAATCTATTGCTTACTATTCTTGCACTGCTTTATCTGTTGTGTGATCATCTTGTATTAGAATATGTTGTACATGATTTAACTTTGAAAGCCTTGTTTTCAGTCTGACTTAACATTCATTGTTTCATAGTTGAAAGTCAATGACCTACATGTGTTCAAATGTTTGTAATAGATTTGATATCCAAAAATAACACAAGCATTCCATCCATGTGCTTCTTGTTATACTAGGCTGTCATCATCCATTGTTCCTAATACATTGTTCCACATGACTGTTTGCCATCTTCTCTCCTCTCCAAACCATGTGTCTGTGATTTTTCTATCTTCCCTCTCCTCTTCGGATGCGCCTCATTTCCAGACCATCTTGCTCTCATGATTGAATTGCTCGGTAAAATCCCTCGTCACTATGCCCTGAGTGGGAAATTCTCACAGGAATACTTCACCAAGAGAGGTACGCCACCCCTCTGTCTGTGGCTCGCTCTGGGAGAGGTGGACAGAAGGGCGACGGAAGAAGGTTTCTGTCTCAAACCTATCAGAGTGGCTGGTGTGTGCAGGCCAGTTGGCATCGTAATGAACACAGACCAATAAGTGTCCTAATATTTCAAAGTAGTAAACGTCTGTTGCTTTAAACAGAACCATCAGACATTGATTCAGTGTCAGTAGTTGTGCCAAAGATTGCCTGGCTGAGGTTCATACAGTCTCTCCTTGGTTGTCGTAGGATGACTTGGCTTGGCACTTGATAGTTTATTGATCCCTGTCGAGGTGATTCTCATGATCTTTGTCCTCCACGGGGAGACTTCAGCAACAGCAGACGTCTGTATCTAATTTTATCTAATACATTTAACTTTATCTAATAGAACTATTAGATGACAGAAACAAAACAACAACCAGAGAAAATGTCAACTTTTGTTGTCGCATTTCTGTTTGTTTACTGATCTTAAGTGCATGTATATGATATGCCTTTTTAAGTGACCTTAAAAAAGTACAAGTCTTAGTGTTTACAACAATATGGTAATTAATGTGTGACACTCATTATTCTAAAATAACATATTTCTTCCATAAGGGATTAACTATGACACGGAGTCTTGATAACGTCACCTTTTGTAATGGTTCAGTGTACCGAGTGGGATTTGTTGTTTTGATTCGTTTCAAGGGTCATGCAAATGTCAAGACTTCCATATTTACACATAATAAATGTGTGAAAAAGACGATTAAATTGTAGTATAAATAGCTTCAATGCATGTAAACAGTTCTGTAAACCTGATTAATACACCTAATTTAAAAACATTTGTACAATTCATACTTCTAGTGATACCATTATAAGACTCTATCATTAAAAGTCGCACATTTTCAGACACTGATGGTATTGCATTTGTTTGTTCACGTAAAAAGTGCCACAAATAGTTGAGTAACAAATGCAAAGCTAGAAAGAGGAGTTCAATGTCCAGCTCCAGCCTCTGAATAGCTGATCAATCACAGTCCTCTACATATACCAACTTAGTTCTAGTATGAATTTTGTTTGTGCCCCATCCAGCGTCTTTGTGGCTCCTGATTGTTGATTCAGAGCTGGAAAACATTAGAAAGTCTTCCAGCTCTTGTAATGCCTGGTGGTCCTGTTTGAGAACTTTTTAACTGCTGGTCTGTGCACTCCGTCCTCTGCAACAATCAGGCCCATGTTTGTGCTCCGTCGGCCCGACTCTTCGTTCCCTCAGCTCTCCTCCCACACACCCAGAGTGGGCCTGTGACCGAGACACTGTCTGATGAATCTGTTGTTTGTCTTGTCTGTCTCCTCCTCTCCCCTTGCAACCGTCTGCTGTGTAGACCATATAGCGCTGATCATTGAGCTGCTGGGGAGTGTCCCACGCAAACTCATAATGACCGGCAAATATTCCAAGGATTTTTTCACCAAGAAAGGTAAAAAAAAGAAGTGCCATTACAAGATTAGAGTGAGTTTTCTCTCTGCACTTTGGATCATGTCCTAAAACTTATGTAAGAGTCATACCCATCTTCTATAAGAAAAATGTTTTCCAGCATACAATATCACATTTCTGTTTTGGACATACAGTTAAAAAGGTAATTATTTAATGTTTAAAGATATTAAGATTGTGCATATGTGATGTTTTCGCAGACTTAACTGCCTTGTAGTAAATTTAAACATGGGAAATTGTTGTGCTGTGTAGCTGCATGGTCCTTGTTTGTGTCTGACTGTGCCATGTGTCTGGTTTGTCCGCAGGTGATTTGAAACACATCACCAAGCTGAAACCGTGGGGCCTGCTGGAGGTGCTGATTGATAAATACGAGTGGCCCCGTGAGGAAGCCGAGTGCTTCACCGACTTCTTGCTTCCAATGCTGGAGCTGATCCCTGAGAAAAGAGCCACGGCTGCAGAGTGCTTGCGCCACCCCTGGCTTGCCCTCTAGTGGAGACCTCCAGCTATTGTACCTCTCCTCCCTCCCACCTTCTCCAGAGACTGCAACAGATCACTTTCCAGTTTGGGCATATCAGACGAATATTTATTTCTCTTTTTGTTTCGTTGTTTTTGAATTTCTTATGTTCTTGTTCTTGAGCTGTTGCTTCTGTGTATGTTTGCTTTGCGTTCGTTGGTTCTTCTCTCGGTGTGATGACATCAGGAATCCAGTGGATTTTATTACTTTGTGGTCATGTTGGCTCCAACTGCTGTGCTCTGTTCGCCCACCCAGCTAAGCAAACCTTTCATTGTACTGCTAGTGACTCATCCTTGTTTGTTACACTCCTGCACTAAAACCCAAACAAATCAAGGATATGTAGCCTTTATTGGTCATTTTTGTTCCCTTAAAAAGGACTCGCTCTCACTTCTTTTCTCGTACATTTTCATTAGTGTTGTGTTCCTTTTTTAAATGAATAATTTTATCTTCTATTACACATGTAAGGTATACATTTTGTATTTGTAAAGTAGGCTTAGGAAGTTGCACACTGGGCTGACATTTACACTGACTGTGGTGACGTTCATAGCATTTCTTCAGACGGGCTCTCTAGTTTCTTACTGAGATATCCACTTTCTGATAAAGTAGGTCATACTTAGTCATAACAGATCTGTTGTCACCGGGTATTTAGTGTGGTTAGTTAATTATAATAATAATGAGATCTTTCATTCTCATGGGAGGCTGGTATTCTCATACACCTATTACAATTCAGGTATAGTGTTTTCTTGGTTTCAATAAGACAAAATGTTAAGAAGCCCAATTTAAAAGGAAAAAAGTGAAAATAAACTGTATATATCTGTACCAAAGAGTTTGCCTTTATGTATATTACAGTTATGTACAGTTTTTAACAAATCTTATATCTTAGCTAAAGTTATTTAGCTGGGTAGCTGTGTTTTAATAAAGCGTATGGAAGATGTGTTTGAGCTCAGTCGTATGTATGGCCAACTGTTCAATAATGTCACTGTTTTTACCATAGAAATGGTGAGATCTGGTGTTGTGTAAGGGTGTCCCAAACTGATCATATCGAATAACCTATCTGTCGAGACCTAGGTAAAAACAAATTCACATCGGTGTCAGATTCAAGAACATAGACTCTGTGTGAGCTGTCGATTTACAAAGCTGTACCAACACACCATACAATAAAACAGATCTTCATACAACACATAAGGACTGTGTCAAGCTTGTTTATTGGGTGACCTGAAATATAGAAAGTTGTTGACTTTTTGAAGCAATAAAGAACAACTAAATATCAGTAAACCAAAAGTTGTACAACATGTCAAAAACAGCAGTAAAAATATAACGAAAAATATAAGAAATTTCGATGCCCCTGCATCACTGTGGTCCTTAAGGTCCATGCGTTCATCATGGGTTTTCTGTAAAAAAAAAAAACAAGAAGAAAGATAAGTGACTTCAGACACTGAGCCTATAGGCTGACTCTAAAACTTGTTTCTAGACAAAGTATAAGGAGAAAACTAGTTTATTAAATTTTCCGACGTCAAAAATTAAGGGTGACCTTCGCAAACCTTTGATACCATTCACGACAGGATTAAAAACACAAGGGAAACAAATTTCATTCAGTGTTGCGGTAAGAAATGACAGTAAGCTGGCAACCACAACAGCAGGGTTGTGGTCGAGCAGTTTGTATTTGCTTAGGTATGTTCCTAAGACAGTGAAATGACCCAGATGTATGTACAGTATACAACAGAAGTGAGTAAACTCCAGTGCAAAATCACTTGAATATCAAATGATTTAAAACGGCATCACCTTACATTAATTGCATTATTCCAAAGTTGAACAGTAGGATATTTGCTTTTATGCAAAATTAGAAACAGTTTACTATATTAAAAATACAGGCCTCACAGCAGGAACTCAATGCATTAAAAGTCCGTCATTATTGAGATTCTTTTTTCTCATTTGTTCACCCTTATTTTTGATGACATGGAGGATATCAGTGCTGCACAAATTTCTGGAAAGATCCATTTTTTGGAGACAGTGTTTCAGCTGTTCTTTGCTGAAGGGTTTGTGTTATTCTATCTTTCTCGTTCAAATACCCCAAAGGTGTTAGATTAGAGTCGGAAGACATACTTGTCCAGGTCATAGTTTTCATGTTGTTCTTCTTTAGAAACTCTTGTTTAGATCATTATCATGCTGGAATATTTGTCCTCTGCCAAGCTTCTGCAGACTAGGAGTCATCTTATCAGCCAGTAATTGGTATATCCATAACCATTCATGTATTCATGAACTCATGCGGCCTCATATCATCACACTCTGACCTCTGTGCTTCACTGTCAGGACTATGCATTCACTGTAGGCATGGCCAAGTTCCTGCCAAACACGCCAGACCCTATCTGAGCAGAACAAAGTTATCTTGGTCTCATCTGATAAAAAGAATGCACTCCCAAGATTCATCAGGCTTCTTTTCTTGTGAAGCGCTATGAGATGACATATGTTGTTAATTGGTGCTATATAAATAAAATGTAATCTAATTGAAAAATTCCAGTTTTTTACTAAAGAGCAAGCAAGCGTTTTTATCCTTGGACACCTTCCACAGAGGTTCACGTTATGAACTGTCCCTCACAATGTCTGAGCAGTCACAGAAGCTCTATTTTCCACTGATAACCCCTTTGCCAAGTCTGAAACACTTGCCTGTCTGTTTTGCAGAGCAGATTGTACAAGGAGTGCATTGTTTGTGGCATCATTTTAGGTGGACTGCAGCTCTGATTAGTGGTACTGTGGCTCATTCTACACATCCCAATTGGTGCTGCCACTGTGTTTGGTCACTCATCTCCCAACAATTCTTTTCATCTTTGTGAAGTCTCGCAACCCTCAGTTGCTCTAGCAATTCATTTCCATGTGGAGCCATGATGTAAACATGCAGATGGACACAGCCCATTGGTCAAAAATAGAGAAATCTAAGTTATTTTTTAAACTGGTGAATCAAAAACTTTTATTAGATGCTTCTTAGATTTTTGCTCCATGAGTCATTCAATGCCAACTCACCTGGGGCCTCCCAGTTGGGGTCATGGATTTTCTTGAAAAAAATCAGGCAAAAAGTTCTACCTAAACCACGGAACCTTGCAAAATCCCACAGCTCTAATTATGAATTTTTGAAAATCGGTTAAATTCGATCACTTCAGCGATTCTTCTAAAGCATCTTTAAAGCCTCACCAGTTGCTTATTTTTCACAGGACTGGGCTGATTTTTTTTTTTACTGAATATCCAGAAAACCTTGGAACTTGTAATCATGTCAATAGCTTATGCTGATTTTTTTTTTTTATAAACAGAAATTAAAATAATAAAAATCCAGAATTTATCATCAAAACAAAAAATATTTAATTTTCAAAAATTCATATCTCCACTAATATTCACTCAATTCCAACCATATTTGCTATATCTGCTATATTTTTTTATATCTATTTTGCCATTAGTAGTTTAGGTAGAAAGTTTTGCATGATTTTGTTCAAGAAAATCCATGACCCCAACTGGGAGGCCCTAGGTGAGTTGGTGTGGAATGACTCCCATACTCCTAGCTGCTGTAGCTTACTCTGTCTTTGTCACTGCAACTGCATCCCTCTTTAGCTCTGGAAACCAATATTGCTAGTTGACATAAAATGCATTACTAGCGGTGCATCAGTGCAGGAAAAGTCCCCACATTTAAAACTCTCCCACACAGAGATTTACTTGGCACCGATAGGCTTAATCTGCATTGCATGAACTCATTTGACTTGAATGTTCTCCAGCTGTTCTCCAGCTTTGATGTGATTACTCCTATGCTTTTTCGGCTACGACACATTAAAACTTCCTTTTGTATAGACAGCATGCAGACTCTCGAATACCATACCTCAACCCTCGCCTCCTCCCTCCACCTCAAAGTCATCTGGCAGCAGCTTGTCCTGCCGGTTTCCGAGGGTGAAGGACAGAAGTGACAGGAGGAGAGCGTCCAGTATGCTGATGATGGCCAGGATGTAGGCCCAGCGCACTGTGCAGTTTCCCAGGCTGTACTTATCCGTCCTCTGGCCGCACATCCTCTTCACCTCTGGAGCGTCCCAGCCATCCGGGTAGATCATGCAGCCCATCACCATCAACGCAGCTGCAGGAGGTGGACACAGAAATGAAGCAGTCGTGCAATAATTACCTCTTGTGCGCTCTTACTTTGATAAATAATAATGAGGGGGCTTTTTCAGAGGAGCCCCCGGTGCAGGATAACGCATGATGTACCCCCATAAAGTGCCAAAGGTTTAATTTATTTATGGTGCAGCAGGGCGGCGGATGCTCAGTAGGGCTGTTTGCATGATGTTCTTTTATGTAAGTTCTTAAATGTTAAATGCTCCTCATCTGGTAAAGTTTCCTCTGTTTTTTTGGTTTTTGTTTTACCCCAAAGCCACCTACAGTAAAAACTCAATTTAGCAGTTATGTGCTTGTCAAGTAATTACCATTTTTTCATTTATAGATGTAGTCATGAGTAGTTTCCTTGTCCCTGGTGTGTTTCAGGTTTGGATCAGTTAACAGCACAGCAACACCTGATCTTGTTACATGTAACCGATCCACTATCAGAGGTGTCAGAGCCTGGCCCGAAACCGGATCCCTTATTGGCTTCCACGGTGAAGAACAACACATCCAGTACAAACGCACATCACGCCTGAAACCAGAGAGGTGTGAAGGCAGCTCACGACTAGAGGGAGTTTATCATCTCACACCTGTCTTAGAGAACGGCTCATAAGAGGAGCTCAGGTCTCCCTCAAAGCTTTATTTTGAGTTTTTGATATTCAGGTGGCGAGCTTTGTTGAAGATTTAAAAGAGGTTTTGCTGGAGATGTGCTCGCAAGACCAAATAGAAAAACCTGGAGGATGCTTGGTTCTTTATTTGGAAAGTTACACGGAGGCACTAAAGCAACTGTGAGGTTTCAAAGAGTAGAATAAGACCGTGACCCTAACTAATGCTCTGAATGTCATCAGATTGCTTTTCAAGTGTTTAATTTAAACATGCAAGAACTTTTGGTGACACTGTCAAGTATGTCTGTGCTGGAAAAACCAACTACCAGAGAAGGCTTCATTAATGATATTATGAAATAAAATGAAAATGCATAGATCAGACACATGACTAAAAATGATTTACTTTATTTAAGTTTATTTTCTTTTAATTTAATGCAACCTTTAAGGTCAAAATACATTACTCCATCACAATATTAACCAAAATCCCAGTTGATCCCAGTAATATCTTATGTCAATTTATCACACAGCCTCTTTCATTTGTAAGTTTAATATCAGTTATTGACTATAAAATGGAGAACAAAATAAAATAATTAAGCAAAGCAACAACAAAAAAGAAACTAAAAATGATGTATTTGGTTGCTGATTTTTAAAAAAAATACAGAATGGACCATTTCATAGTGTCATTATGTTATATCTATTTAAATATTATTGCTGGAAGGCAGCAGCATTTTAGAGTACCTGGTAGTTTCAGGTTAATGTTAACTTAATGCAGCCTTTAGGAAAGAAAGAGGTTACTCCATCACAATATTAATTCAAGTTGATATCAAGCCTCATAGTAAAATATTAGTTATATATTATGTTTATTTATCACACAGCTTCTTTAATTTATCAGTTCAGTATCAGGACTTGACTATAAAATGTAAAAAACTAATGAAAACAAAAAACAAATATGTCATTGGTTACCGATTTCTTAAAACACTTCCTGGTGTTTCATATACACCGATCAGGCATAACATTATGACCACCTGCCTAATATTGTGTTGGTCCCCCTTATGTGGTCAAAAATGCTCTGAACCATTGGGCATGGACAAGAGGACCTCTCAGAGTGTCCTATGGGGTCTGGCACCAGGACGTTGGCAGTGGATCCTTTGGGTATATATATACACAATTAAAATGTTATTGGTGTAAGCAGGATTGTAATATAGCTGATAGATTAAACTAAGCTACTTTACATGCTGTTAGATACTTTAGCACCTGTGCATCATATTTTACTGTTCATATGTTTTTATTTATTCTTCATTTATTTATTAGTTTATTCAGCTGATTGGCTAATAAACAGTGTGTTGAAGTGGAGTAGATCACACAGACCTGAGACCTGTAAATGAACCTTCCAGCTCTCCCTCACCTGAGGCCAGCTGCATCCAGGCGCAGATCTTGTACACGTTACCGGCGTTGCAGAAGAAGAAGAGGCTGAAGCAGACCATGGTTCCCACCACCAGCAGCATGGAGGTGCCCACGAAGAACATGGCAGTCCTGAAGGCCGGGGACGGGATGGAGTTGAAGTCCAGCACGCTGCCCTTACAGATGAGCTCCGAGGTGAGCGCGTTCCCGATGCAGTAGTGGAAGAGGCCGAAGTACCCGGCCTGAGGCGTGTCGACGCTGTCCCCGATCCAGAAGGGCTGGATGAAGACCACCATGGTGATGATAACGAAGCAGATGGTGAACACGGCCCACATGACGCCGATGGCTCTGGAGTTCCTCACATAGTTGGTGTGGTAGATCTTAGCGGCCTCCTGGGCTGGAAGCAGGTCCATGATGGAGGAGGGAAAAAGTTAATTTAAAAACTCTCTGTCCTCAGTGGAGCTGTGGCTAAAATGAGGTGTTGTGGGATTCTGTCCATGTTCCTCACAGCTCACAGTCCTCCAGTATGTCTGTCTGTCTGTGAGTCAGGATTCAGCACCTGGACAGCTCCGACCAATCAGCGACGTGCTGCTGACGTCACAGGTTGACAGCTCACCTGGAGTGCTGGAAGGTAAGTAGATAGTGTCTGTATACATAGAGCTGTCATTATAAGAGCTGTTGTCTAAGTATATTGTAAAACTGAAATTAAAACACAGTTTACACTGAAAAAAATCTCAAAAACAGGCAAATTACCGGCAGCATATTTTCATTTTATGTGTTGCAGAGAAAGACTGTTAGTTTTCTTGTTTTATGTTACAAATTATTACGATCAAACACCTTCAATAAACTGATAGACCTAAAAAAAAATTAAAAAATCTCCAGTGAAAAGATTTGAAATTTTACAGTTGTCTTGACATTTAAACTGTAAAATTAAAGACATTATCAAGGTCAAGTCACCTTCTTTGTCTTCTTGGGAGTAAATTGTTTTGGATACCTTAAACTGCTGCCTTAGACCAAAACACACACACACAATGAGAATAAGAAATTAAATAGGACACATGTGCAAAACATTAGCTTGTTTTAAATACTGCGCAATTTACAAATTGCTTCTGGTTATCCCCGAAAACCTCCTCAGTCAGCGGTTACAACCATGTTTTCATCTTATCTGTAAATAGAAATCCCAACAGTTATTTTAAAGGTCCAGTACATTGTGGTGAAAACACATTTTTATTGTGGTTTTGTCGTTTGTGTGTCTAAAATAAAAATTGTTGAGATATAAAAATGTTTACTTTTGCTGTTCCTCAATCCCTCCCACAACTAGTTAGTCTCTCAGCTTTACAAGCCAGGAAGAATTCGATCCAGCTGCTATCTAACACCTGACTAAACTAACTAAAAAATAATAAAAAACAAGCAAATTACTGGCAGATGAGGTGCCAAAGTTAAACATCCTGATACAGATAAAGTGCAAAATCAATAAAGATATTTTCATTTTATGTGTTGTGGAGAAAAACAGTTTTACACCTTTAATAAATGGATAGACCTAAAAAAAAATCTCCAGTGCAACAGTTTATTTAAAAAAACACAGATTTGGCCTAAATTATTAGGAATAAAACACTTTCAATAAAACATTAACACATGCTTTAGGGTTGTTAAATAACAGTCCCATTTTACAAGATCAGATGAAAATAAGATTACACCGATCTGGCATAACATTATGAGCACCTGCCTAATATTGTGTTGGTCCCCTTATGTGGTCAAAAATGCTCTGAACCATTGGGCATGGACAAGAGGAGCTCTCAGGGTGTCCTATGGGGTCTGGCACCAGGACGTTGGCAGTGGATCTTTTGGGTACTCTGGCTTGTGCAGTGGGGCCTCTGTCAATCAAACTTGTTCCATTGCATCCTGTTGATGCTTGATCAGAATGGAGTCTAGGAAGTTTGGAGGTCACATCAATATCTTAGGCCATTGTCATGTTCCTCAAGATGTTCCTAATTGTTTGATATTGTTGCCATGTGGTGGGGTGCATTTTCCTGCGGGGGTAGGCCAGTGACATTTGGGATTTCCATTTTCATGAGGGAGTGTGCTTGTTCTGGGACAATGTTTATTTGGGTGTCTAAGTCTCATCAACACAGATGGCAAAATCCAAGATTTTCCAGCAGAACACCACATTCACTTCACCTGTCAGTGGTCATAATGTTGTGGCTGATCTCTCTATGTTCGCATTAGCCAGTTATAATGAATTAGTCTGAACTGTGCATTTGTTTCCTACAAACTTTTTTAGAATCATTTTACACTTTTATTGCATAGTTTTGTTGCCTTCATTTGATACAAACTCAGCTGGTACTGATATTTCTCCAGTGTCATAATGTTATATCTATAGGAAATTCATAGCTGGTGCGCAGGAAGCTAAAAAATAAAGGTTTGCAGATATCAAACTCAATATTGTTCCAGCTGAGTCCTCTTATTGGAGCAGTGCTTATCTGAAAACCCGCTGCCATCGACAGGAACACAATGAGGATTTTTATTTGGATAAATAAAAAAATAAACCTGCACGGTTTTTGATTGTCGCTGAGAGTTCAGCTGCATCACAACAGTGAAGTGAGAGTCTGTTTGTAGTGGCACAGATGTGGAAAACAAAACACTAAAGACACGGAGGGCAGCATTTAAATCACACAGCACACGGATACTCGCCAAAAAGCAACTGCTCTGTGATGCTTCAGTGCCAAAGAAGAGATGCAGTCCAGCTCTTTGCTGCTCAGAAAAACTGTTACCTGCAGCAGCATTAATTCTCATTTGCTGCAGCTCCACATTTTAATTCATCACTTTAATCCACTGGTGCCATATTCAGTTTGGGATAACCATGGCTGGAGGCTGACAGGAGCAGCCGGACGGAGCATGTCACCATCTGTGCTCTTCTGCCCTCCAGTCAATGTTTGTAACAAGGAGCTCCGGGGCATCACAGGTGACATCGAGAAAGAGAATTTGTGGATGAGCTGCTTCCCCGGGGGAACCCT
>OMNN01098742.1:10623-26659 GCA_900302755.1 Chromis chromis
GGCTACATATATAATTTTGCAATGCAGTAATGTAAAAGTATATTAATAAATGTTTAACATACAGTAAAAAACAACAACATCCTAAATATTTTGTTATAAAACTATTATTGTTACTTTCTACAAATGATGCAGTATTTCTGTATAAAAACACACATTTTTAATTTAACCAAGTGGCACCTATACATATCTGATATTATATTAATTTCTGATAGACCTCATTTCACCATAGACAGATGGCTTCACTGTTTCAACAGCAGTGGTAAATAAGGTATTTGCATGTATATATTTATGTAGATAACCCTGAAAATATCACCATAACATCTTCCAGAGCCACAGGAGACATTATTCTTTGTGCCCTTTAGGAAAAGTTCAAACTGAGCTCCTGGAGTAACAGACTAATTAATTTTCTTTCTCTGCAACAAGAGTCTCGTTAATATTATAGCTTCATTATAGTATGAATGTTTGATACTACTGTATAAGATGATACATTTTACTGTGTTTTAATTATACTAGGGCGAGTTTAAAAAAAAAAAATTATAGCAAACATGGGTAGAACTGACGCGACATGTGACTGTGGTTAAGGACAAAATTTATATATATATAGAAAAAAACACACTACTTTAAGTCTCAAGGCAACTGTTCACCTCCCAAGTTCTTTATATTCAATTGATTTATGAAGCAATTCAGACATTACTATGAATAATGCAGTGTGTGTTAGTCAGCATTCTGTAAGAGCACTCTTCACAACTTTGTGTTTGTTGGACAAATGAAATGTTTATGTAATGCATACAGGCAGCTTTCAAAGCAACGGGGAATAATTCAAGGCCATTAATCTATTTGAATGTTTCCCAGCAACAATCGGAATGATCGAATCAACGTTAATGCAGCTCCTTGGGTAGGAAAAACATTTTCCTTGTGTATCCATATTATCAGTGGAGTTGTGGAAAGGGCTCAGTGTAGCCGTGTATATGGCTGCAGTTAGTTAGCAATTCCAAAAATGTGCTAAATAATTGTGTTTTATGATGATTTGTATTTAATTGCATGTGGCTAAAACAAAACAAAAAACCACAGAAGGCACTGGGGAGTTGAAACACAAGGAACCATACTTATTCCAAAGGTCTGTTATCTAACATCACCTGAACATATGTGAGCAATGCCATTTATTTTACATCAGGCCACACTCACTCCTGTTCCTTTCTGCTCTGGGGTTTCAGGCTATTGTCAATATACTCTTTAATTTATGAACAAATGAAAGCAGCGTGAGAGAAAAAGAGCAAAAGTAACAAGGAGACTGGGGACTGCTGCTATAGTTTTTATGCACTAATATCTTTTCTGTATGTTTATTATGCCTCCCTGCTGTTTTAGAACACTTGCCTATACCAGCACCAGGCCTCATAAATAAGAATCTATGGAGCAGATGAGTGAAATATATGAACTGAAGGAATGGAAGAAAGCGCTGCATCCAAATGCTTCATAACTGGACTACGCTCCTGCGCTGTGCAGACGATGACTGGAGACACTCAAGCTGTGGGCAGGCTGCTTATTGAATTCAAAGGTTGGAATATGTCCTGTGCTTGGACGGTGTGTTCAAACCCAGGTTTTGCATCACAGGGGGTAGCGCAGAATGGAAAGGTCTGAAATGTAATGCATTTGAAATGAAATGAAAAGGTGCCAAGGAATGAAATATGGCATGCTGGCTGCTGAAGCCTGGAGTCTGGGGAGTAGGGACTCTATACTCAGCTGTGTATATACTGCATGTATGTGTGCGAGGGGGAGTCTGAGTGCACGTCATTGTGCAAGTGCAGGTTGAGTGTGTAATGTGATGCAGGCTGCCTTTGCTCCTGTGACTTCTTCTTCCACCCTCCTGTTCAGGCCTGATGGAGATTAAGGGCCATTAAAAGCTCTCTGCTTCATGTGCAGTTTCTATTGATCACATCGACTCAACCCACTGTAGCCAATGATCCGATTACAAGTGTTGTACCCCCATCCGTATCCCCTCCCCCTCCATCTCCTCTCCTCCTCGCCCCTCCCTTCTCGTCTTCCTCTCGCCCACCTTTCCTGGTTTATCGTTGTCTGTGGGGGTTGCTCTGCCTCTGCTGATGTCAGCACCGGGGCA
Organism: Chromis chromis; assembly: GCA_900302755.1. Taxonomy (NCBI): domain Eukaryota; kingdom Metazoa; phylum Chordata; class Actinopteri; family Pomacentridae; genus Chromis; species Chromis chromis. Next base: position 12,740 of record OMNN01098742.1, read on the forward strand.
TGCCCAGAAGGCCCCGAGGCCCCCCAGGCAGCCCTCTGAATATTTGCTTGCGTGTCTGTCTGTATTTTTGTCTTTTAGCCTCCGCGACCACTCGTGCATCACACCCATTCCTCGTTCCTCTCCCCATCTCCAGCACAGCAGCGTTATGATGAACCTTATTTCTACATGAAGGAGATGGATCGGCCGTGCCCCGAAGAGCTAAATGAGCTGAGACAGTGTGAGAGGCATCAACTCAAACGCTCCCGACCCCCACCCTCCCACCGCACATCACCCCCTCCCATTGCTTGCATGGTCAAACAGCCCTGGGGGAGCTCTCTGCGAGACCACTCTGGTTATTAGCACTGACAGGGGCTCACGGAAATCGTCTTAGTTTGTACTGTACAGGAAGTGTCCCACTATGCTGCTAATTCAGGGGGATTCCCACCGAACCGAATACCTTCTTCCTCTCAGAAACTCCTCATCTTAAAGCTGTCTGGCACTTTGAGGGAAGGTTGTTAGGTATTTTCAGCCACACTCTCCCTGTGAGCGGCAATGTTGGTCAGTCAATTCACCACTTTGGTCCAGAAATATCCCAACATACTCGATTGAATTCAATTTGTGCAGATATCCACGGTGCCCAGAAGATGAATCTTTAAGACTGGTGATCCTCAAACATTTAGCAACACCAGCAGGTTAGATTTCCACTTATTGAATAATATATCTCAATGGAATGCCATGTAATTTTGTGCAGATACTGATGATGCACAGATGTTGCATCCTAATGACGCTGGCGATCCTCTAACTTTTCCTTTGGTGACACCAGCATGTCAAAAATATGACATTAAGACAAAAAGAAACAGCAAACTACTCTTATGTATCATCACCTATAGCTGTACTTGGTATTAGTTAGCAAATATTAGCCTGTTAACACCAAACTAAGATGATGAACCTGGTAAAAATTAACCTGCTATCCATCAGGATGCTAACATTAGCACATTACAGCCTCAAAAGCTGCCGTCATTCCTCGCAATACAGAGATATTGAACAGAATTATATGCAAAGAAAAGTTGTAAAAAAAAAGTTTTATTAAACATACTTAATGGTCATCAAGTCAGGATTGTGCCTGCTGAGATTATTTGACTGACATTTCTTTGACTGACAAACTGCCTTTCTGATGACTGAAAACTCTCTAAATACCCCATGGACATGATTGATTCCATGTTAAATACTGTAATACATATTGTTCTGCTTTAAAGTAAAGTCATATGCAGTGACAGAACTGGGTCTAATAGCAGTCATTTCTATGTGATAGGAGCGGTTCTCTGTCCTGGTTCTATCAATCAGCTGCAGCAGTGAGGGATTCACAGGACTCCAAACAACCGGGGAACAATACAGAGAGAATAACTGAAACTACATCAAGTCAGCACAGGATGATTCACTCACAACAAAGGCGAACACACTGGATTTCACTTATAAGGATTATGCATTTTACAATGTAAGAGAGGTCTGTATTCAAGAAAAACGTATTTTTTTCAGCGATTTTCATTAAACATTTGGATGCTTTGCTTTGATATACAGTAAAATCCTCAGGGCCAAATCGGGGCCAGAGCTGGAATATGAATAAAAGGAAGATCCATTATATTCCGAACCAGCAGAGCCTTGAGAATAGGACCACATGGGTGGGTGGGAGGCTTGTAAACAGCTTTACTCCCTGGATGAAAGGCCCACTGTGATGTGTGTCTAAGGAGAGAACATGAGAGTGCAACATTGTAATATGAGAGTCAGACCCCTGAGAGCATAAAAAGTGTGAGGATAACACAATTAAAAACAGATTTTCATCTATATACACGCCCCTACCAGCAGAGTCATCCTTTCGTCTTCAAAAATGCATGGAGATTACCATAAAGAAACCTAAGTGGTGTGTGTACATCTGGGCTTTGATATCGTGCACAGGCTGGGCAAAGGCACTGACCTTCGCCGCTACCGCAATTACATCATAGGGCAGCTCCTGCTCTCATGCATATTAATGCAGGTTCTGGAGGCATCACCCACACCTTTGATGGGATCTGAGCTCGCCATTGCATGACAAGTATATCTGGACACAAAGTGTATGTAATGGTTTTCTGCTTCAGGAGAGATATAGACCCAGAGCAAGACCAGATCAAAGGTGCACACACTTTTCTCTGCAGGGGGATGAGAGCGATACTCTGTTTGTGAGAAGGGGGGGAAAAAAAAGAAAATGTGCATGAAAATGAGTTAGCCTGCGCAGTCAGTCAAATATAATAACACGCTACCATACAGAACCATGTAACTAATAGCTTGGTGGTTAACCAAAGCCAAAGGTTAATCAGAACTCTCTTGTCTCATTTTGCGGTGCTATTAATTTTCTAATGGGGTCACTATAATTTTAACACAATAGGACATTTTATTTTGGAGCAGATATATTTAGACTGAAAGACACATGATGTAGCTAATTGCAGGAGTGTCCCGAGTGTATCCTAGTGTTTCCTCTGCATTCATTCAGCGGTGTAAGACCACCATAGTGACAACGTCCTCAGAATGTAAAATTAGAACAACACCGGTGTTTTCGTCACCCTGCCGTCGACATTATTACAGTGACTAAACAGGGATAAATAAGGAACCCTAACTAAAAAAATCCCAGAGGACAAGCCATGAAATGAGCTCCAGAGGAGTCCCTGGTTGTGTTTAACATGGTGCTTGTGCAGAGACTCCTGTTGCCAGTAGAGGGCCTCATTGTTATAACATAAAACTCGAAGAAGGTTGGTTCCATTTTCTAGCAGCTACACACCGACTTAAATCCTGACCAGAGACAACGCTGATTCAAAGCATCTGAATTTATCTAATAAAGATATAGAATATTTACAGTTAGCTGATTTCTCTAATAATTCTATTAGACTGTCAAAATCTAACATCTCAACAGATAACACATAGATATCACAAGATAATTCATGCAATACAAAACAAACTATTGTAAGATTGTTTTTACTCTGTTTGATGGAGGATTTGCACAATTACTAAAGCAATATTTTGCTAAGTAATATTTAAGAATATAATGTGATTTATTATGATTGCAGGACTGACCAGTAAACTGCATGATCTGGGGACTGGCTGAATTAGTAAATAACTCTTTATTCATATGAAGCCAAACTGCTCTCTTTCCCATCATGCAATAAAAGGCCTGAAGCAGCGTTAACTTCTCAGAGCTGTGAAAGAGCTTTGCTCACCAGGGAGCCAATAGGGGACTAACCATCATGTGAATGGGCTCCATTTGCAGCTGCTGCTTCTGCACTGATCGTGTCATGCCTGAGCATATAAAAATTATCGCAAATGACAAAAAATAATTTTGGTTAATTTTTAAGCATTTAGGACGGGATAAAATCAGTACAATGTTGCAGAGAGATGTGGATATGAATCAAGCTAAAACTGAGTGACAAACCGAAACACACTGAATGACGATGGTGTGTATTAGTTACATCTGATCACTGGAGCAGTATCCTCTCATATTAAATCTCCATAATGAGTAAATTAGTGGTTCTCCATCTGTGGCATTGCAAACTTACATTCGCACATGCTGACTACATTCACGGGCTCCTGCTGGGTGTGTTGGTGGAGAATAAACATACACAGATTATTTCACACACGTTACAGCAGCTACAGTACAATGCACAAAAGGGTGCATTATAGCTTGCATATACACTGTAATTCACACACTTACTGCTGAGAAAATGTTGGCATGGAGAACGCATAATTTACAGTGCGAAGTCAAAAAAAAAAAAAAAAAGGACAGGTCTTTCTCGCAGTACTATTGATCTGACTACTCCCCCCAACACTCCTCCCCTCCTCACACCTCCCCCTTACTGCTCCCCTCCCTCTGTGGTTACATTTCTTCCTGTGTCACGGAGTGCACTGTAACATATATCCCTGATTCACCGTGCATTCATCATTGATTTACCATGCCCCTTGCTTCATGCAAAGAAATAACACGTACCAGCTTATGATTGCCGTCAAGTGAGCCTTTTATATATATGTATGAAAAAAAAATCTCTTTAGACCCTGAGAAGATACTCTTGAGAAGGCGTCAGACAAAGATTAAAAAAACAAATGTCTCAATTGACTTAATAGCCTAGATTCAACTGCCTTACTATGGCCTAGATTCAAGTCAACTGGCAGAGAGTGAAATAATATTGAGCCCATACATACTAGAAAATATTTGAGCCTTATTTTTTTATTGGTTATATGTAAAACAATCAACCGTGGGTCTCCAGCAAATAAAAGCAAATGCACAACAATGTAGTTTAATGTCACGATGAAGAAACAGATTGCTAAACATAAATTCAAATGCAGGCAGCCTAAAGGAGGCTGCGAGTAATTGCAGAAAAATTTCAAGCCATAATTATGGACTCAGTCATTAAGACTTTATCTAGGTGGAATAAAACAATCCATATCACAATTTAAATTGCAAAACCCTCTGCAGAAATAAAACATACATCTTCGTGTCTTTCTATACCAGCGTGTATAATATGTAGCTAGATACACAAACATGAGTAAAGATAGAGGGATGTCTTGCATATGCAAACATTCACATGTAGTCATAAACACACATATACAGGCAAGACATAATTACACATTTTTATGTGCATTCACATATGAACACACACACACTCACAAACACACACACTCACACACACACCCATTTACATATCATCTGCAGCCATCTGCTCTAAATGATAGGTAATTAACTCAGGCCTGTCTTTGTCTCTCTGGCTGGTCGGCTGACATATAGGAGCTCTTCAGCAGAATATACGTGAATCAAGGACTTCAAAAGAATGAAAGGACAGGAGGATGAGTGAGGGGAAGGACGGGGAGGAGGAGGACTGTATGATGTTTGTGAATGATGCTGCATAAACGCAAAGAGGCAGCACAGAGAACCATTACGATGATGGGAGAAAAAAAACTGGAGATGATGGAAAGAGGACATGCTGGGTCAGAGAGGATGTGCACAGGCGCGCTGTCACATAGGCACACAGTGCATTGAGAGAGTGTGTTTGTGCAAGTGTGTGTTGAACCTGCCGTGCAGCTCACCTACAGTTTTCAGATCAAGGTCAATCTGCATTGAACCTGATGCTTTGCACTGTGTAGGTTGGAATGGAGAAATGCTAAAGCTAATATTGGCACCACCTCGTTCATCCAAAAAAAATGTGTATAACAGGGTCTGTTAGTCTATTTTAGATATTATCATCACACATTGCATCTCACATTGTGTAATGGGGAGGCAGGGACTAAATGTATGTTTTATAGATAAGGCATGGAATATTAAAAATATGACCATCAAAAATAACAAAAACATAACAATATTTAAAAAATATATATATATCCCAGAGAAAAAGTTATATAAAAATTCTCAAACAGGAATTAAAAAAAATGAAAAAAGCCAACATGCAGTGTGTATACATTACAAATGGCAATAAAAATGACATCCTGTACCGGATTCTGTTCTGGTGTTGAAATTATGTCTTTTACACAGTCTGATTTCTTTGTTAATCCTCCCCCTTCTTTATCCTCCATTTACAGGCAATGTCTGCTCCTTCCAGTCACCCTGGTACCCAGGTCCGTCTTTATTACAGCACTATGGAGCTATAATTAGCCAGGTATCTCCTGCAGTAATGATGAGAGGGAGAGAAGCCCTGCTTCTACCTGCTGGGGCCGGAGACGGCTCTGGAGTCAGAGCAGCAGCAGTGGAGGAGCCCCGTTTCTCATCAAATGGGATAATTAGAGTGTGTATGGAGATGTGATTCCAGGTAAGAGGTGACAGAGAGCACAGGAGAGGACGTTTGTCTACATGCTCACATCCTCTTCTCAAATAGTGAATGGACTGGGGCTGGTGTCACAGACTGAACAAGACAAGGGCAGCAGCAAAAAGAGCAAGCTATCACAAGGCTCCAGTGTAGATTAAAAAAATAGACATGAAAAGGAAAAAAAAAGAAAGAAAAGAGAGCAGTTTGTGGCTGCAGGGGTGAAAGGAGGGTTTAGAGACAGATTTTAAAAACAAAAAGAGGACTTTACTGCACGGGCTTCATGTAAATATATGCAGGGATCACCTCAAAGGTTTAATACACTTAAGATACATCTTTGGTGTAGGGGCTGCATAGGGTCTGGTGCTGTATGGAGAGGCTGACAGATGACCTGGTGCAGCAATTCCCCAGAGGTGTGTGCTTCACTTTGATAGAGTGTGGAAGACAGACACAGAGAAGCAGAGAGTAAGAAACATAATCAAGATGATGATGTAGGGCATCCTAACCCTTTGGTTAAGGCACATACCACATAATTGCAATGTCCATGAACCTGTGTTGCATGTCATTTCCCTCTTTTCTTTTCTAGTGTGCTGCCTACCTTCACACTGCCCCATCTAATAAACACACAAAATGTAGAAACAACATGATGATGGTGGCAGCACATCTCTATAGATCCCACATCTGCAGTCAGCATCGCCTCTAGCCGCAGTGTCCCTCCCCAGACACCCGCCTGACACGTCTGCACCGGTCAGCGGGATACAAACACACTAATGCGCCATTCCAGCAAACAAACAAACAAGTGCTGCTGTAGTAATTGCAGTGATTAGGAGATAAGCGCCGGGAGAAAACCACGCTTTATGGAGGAAGCCCCCCCGTGTGACCTTTTGCCAGGGCTGCAGAACCAACGCCGCAGTCTGATTCCAGACATGTATGACTAGCGCCACACAGACCCACAGGACAGGTCACGGTGCTATAAAATATGGAGACACTAAAGCATCTTGGCTTCAAAAAGGTATTTCCAAGCAACAGTCTGAAGCTGATATTTTCACTACAACAGCGGTCTGAGGCCAAATATTTGGAAGAATCTCAGCAGAGGGTGGTTCACAACTTTATACATGGGTGCTATAAACCTCCCCCTACAATTATTTTCCATAAATCATGTCTGTTCTTTATGAAGCGTCTTGGCTCGGATTTTTCACACAACTCCCACAATCCTCTCTTTGTATACAAATTAATTTACACAATGCCTGCTGGGGAAGTACACTTCTTGTTTTTAATGGTGCATTGTTACACTTTTGCATGGATTTCTCTGGTGATGTGTGGCAATATTCAGTATATACAGCATGTCTAAACCCCGGCTGATTGTGTGATAGCATTTGCATCTCATTATAATTATGTCCGTCGCTTATTAGAGTTTACAGTGTAACAGCAATGGAGTAATGTAATGATTGTTTAATTTTGAGGTGTTAAAAGTTAATAAGTCTGGCCAGATTTATGCATTTATTCTGATCTTGCAATTATTAGAAATATACAGCACAGTACAGATTTATAATTTTTTTGTGTGTAACCATGATCATCTAAATTGTATTTCTTTGTTTTTTAAAGTCTTTAAGCAGTATTCTGGGTCTGGCTTGAACTAACTTTTTGTATCTTGTAAACCCATGGAGGCTGTGGCATATGTGTATGCATACAAAACAATGAAGACCTAATTGATTTATTCATGTCTCTGCATTGTGGTGATGCTTCTGTGATGTATTCTATGCACATTGTGTGTTATTGTTGTTGTGTGAGCACTCAGGACTTTTTCATACTGCACCGATAATGTACAGACATTTTTAATGCTCATGAGAATGAATTTCAATAAAATGTCTAGAAATTACATTTCCAGTCTGGTAGGCATAGAAACGCATCCTTTATGCCAAGAACACTAGGTGTCTTCAGCTAGACAGGTCAAGAGTTATGATGTAATCTTGAAACACTAACTAACCCGCCAAACTCCACATCTCAGCAGTTAGACAAAGTTTATTTGGCTTGACATAATGTGACGTGAACTGATACACCAACGAGCTCCATAACACTCAGATTCAGGTTCCAAAGGCAGCATGTTGATCCAGAATTTATCGAAAATAGTGAAGACGGGGGGGAAAAAAGGAGGCAAAATGTTTATGCTTGTTCTGTTTTTCACAGCAATGTCATGGTCGGTAAAACGGGCTTAGTCACACATACAGAGCTGAAGGTGTAAGAGGAAAATCAATGGTTGGATTGCAGTGTAAGGTCCTCCGGGTGAGGTAAACACAGTTTGCTGTATATTCTGCCCCAGGAATGTTGCAAAAAAAAAAAAAAACCTCCAAAGAAGAAAATAATATTTTTCTCCCAGTTTTCATATTTCAAACAGATGGAGAGCAGCATTAGGGTTGCTGTTAGTTACGGAGCGATTGGTTCAAAAGGTATCTCATGTTTGAGCCCACGTGACCTCCATCCCCACCCCTCAGCCCCTCCAAATCCACATACACACACACACTCGTACGCCGCCTCCCCTCCCCGTTACCGTGCAGCTCCCCGACTCTCAGGCTATGAAATGTACATCACACCTCCGATCTGAGGGAATCTCACCCAAATTCTTCCTTTGAATTATTGAAGAGGACCAAGCCAGCTTGACTCTGATTATCCTCCAATCAATATGCCTCGCCTCTCCTCCTATAACATCAAATGCCTCCGACGATCGATCGAGCCAATCAGAGGAGCCACTGCAGCTAGAAATGCAGAGTGTATTGTTCTGCATTGTTTACACTGACACCGCTTGGCGTGTATAATAGGTGTGTTTATGCTCAGGACAGACATGATTGCTGATTGACTGAGACGCTCTTGTGTGTTTTTGCCGTCTGATATGTGCCACCTGTTTGTTTTCCTCTCCTTCTTGCAGGACAAGCAAGTTTAGCAGAGATTTCATGGGGTTGATTTTTGTGTATTGGAACATACTGTGCTTTGCTTATGTTTATTTTATTACAGCATGTCTTCGTGTGAGTAACACAAAGAAGCATGTACAAAAAGAGAGTGCTAAAATCATTTCACATTTTCTAAAAGCGTTAAAGTTTGAATCTGGGCGTTGAAAGATGTAGACCGCAAGTTTAAAAGCTGGAGGAAGCTGAGTCGGGCACTAATGCAAGTCGGTTCATTTCTTTCCCCCAAAAGCACTTCTTTCTTGGAGACCACAAGCGTGAGTGACTTTTAGCGATTTTCTTTTTCAATTACATGCTGAAATCAACACCTCGCAACCTTTTTACAATGAGCGGAATGAATACAAACATATGCCTGTAAACCTACAATTATACAAGGCACACGCACTCTCCCTCTCTCAGGCCTATATAATGATTGCAGGAGGCGCTGCTCTATTATTTGCGAAATGGAACGGTTGATGTGTGATTGTTGTCTGTCTGCGCTAAAAAGCTGTTGGTTCCCCCGTAAGATGCTGTCAGGCTAGTGCACTTTTTCTCCTGAACACACAAGTTCCAATCTGACCTGATAACTGTGTTATTACACAGATTATATGGAATGGGGCTTCACACGAAAAAGCACTTTGACGACAGATGTGCTTTCTGTGGCACCATATACAACCATTACACGTATGGACGTCGACTCAAAGGTAAAGATTGCACTTTCAAGACGGGTCTGTGTGTCTCAGAATTTGCCAGCAATGTCACACTGAATCAAACACTCATTATTTTATGACTGCACACTCACAAATACTCACACCAGAGTCTACAACAGATCTGCTGCTGCATCTCTCCACACCAGGCACTCTGCAGTGGGATGGATGTATCAGCGGGGGCCAGATGATGGCACTCTTCTCTCTGTACCAGGATGCTGGATGCCCCCACCGCGTGCTCTGACTGCATGATGCAGCTGGCCTCATTTTAATGATTTAAATCACTTGAGGTCCGCCGCCACACATTTTAGAGGCTTGACTGAATTTATCCTCGTTGATAGAGATCAGTGCCCTCAGCCCTGGACGTTGCCAGACTACAGTAGAGGGAGAGACCTCTCTGACTGACATGATTGGATACAGCTCTCCGCTCTGATTTTACTTTTGATCCCGCCGCTCTGACTCTGGCCCTGGGGACAGATGAGTGGAATAGAGCGGTGGAGATAGAGCAGAATGCCACGCACTCTTTTCTATCTCACTGGTCAGCCTTTTATACAGATACAGGTCTAGAATGAGCACTGTTAAAAACGTATAGTCGTGTTCTCTTATGTTAATATCAGGCCTTTTTATGCTCTACATAACATGCTGCACCCATGCACATGTGAATTACTTTCTGCAATCAAACATGCATTAAAACAGATTATTGCAGCTTGAAGTGCAAAATTGAATGCACTGGTAACCTATAACATAATGATTCTGCCAGTTTTAATTGGCAGAGCAGATTCATGTACTCCATGTGTACAAGTATGAGCAGGATTTAATTATTACAATAACAGAGGTAACCACAGAGAACGCAGAGTTACAAGCAACTGCCAAGTGCTTTGAGTCACAGGAGGAAAAAAGAGGTTTTCTGTTTCTGCAGCTAAGGTAGGTAGAAACATACACACGTGTGTTAAGTACTCCTGTTCAGCAGGGCACAGCGAGGTGGAGGGGGAGGACGAGATGATACAAGTGTAACCTTATAGAGCCTGCATAGTGCTATCACCATACATAGGATCAAACAGCCCACATACATAAACACAACCCTGTGCAGTGAACAACAGGTCATCATCCAAATATCGCTTTTAGCCTTTGCACCTTACTCATTACCAAAAACACACACAAGCAGATGTACACACACACACACACAGGCGCACACACACCACCCTACATGTGTGACCAGTCAAACTGCTGCAAAGCCAATGATTCTTCCCAGAAACCCCCTCCCTCCTCCACGTGACTGGGCATGCTCAGTTAATTCCCTCTGTTGACCCGGAGCCCAATGCACTATTGATTAGCGGGATGACAGTGTGTGCATGTATGCGTATGTGAGCGTGTGTCTGTAATGATGCGTTGGTGAGCCACAGGGGGCACAGCCAGGCTAGCAGCATGGCGACAGAGGGCATCGCGGTGCGCCAAGGTCAAATGAAGGACGTCGGCGAGTGCTGCAGAATTACAGCTGGGAGCCCGAGCCTGCCTGAGCGAGGGCCGTGCTGCAGAGGGAGAGCAGAAAATAGCACAGCTGAGGGAGACAGAGAGACAGAGCACATAAATAACACGGCTAAGATTTCGCCGTTCCCTCCATACTCCGTCACCTTTGCTTCACAGGTAGCACACTGTGACGGGCAACCGCAAATTTGTGTTGTCTGAAAGCTTCTCGCTGGTGGTCCGACCAGAGGAGGGATTTGGGGCATGTTTTGGTAAGGCCTACAGTGATTTAACCGCACACACAAAAAAATCAGAGAGGAGTTTATATAACAAGCTGTCAATAAGTTGCAGAGCAATATTACACTCAGTTACATCCAGTTATTTGTCACATCGATGTTCAGCAGAGGAAACTACCACTTTGACAGTCATAACATGTAATTTCCTGCATGGTGTGTGTATGCGCGTGTGTCTCAATGAAGATTGCATACTGAAAAAATTGCTTTTTGTATGCATTGGTAAATAATAATAATACTAAATAAATAAAAAGCAAAACTAGACGACTATTGTTGGCGAAATATAGTTTATGTATCGAAAGTAAAGTCACTCATCACACAATATGATCTCTTTCAGATTATTATTTCCTTTTATATTATTGTATTATTGATGCACTCAAAATCTGAGCTATATTTTATGTTGTAGCTGCGGGTGATGAAGCACACTCACTAGTTAAAACTACACAATGCATGTTATTTAGGAAACTGTTGATATGTTTTGTATTTAAATTATTTACAGCTGTCAATTGAAAAAAAATTTAGTACATAGAAGAAAATGATTTACTCCCAAAGTGCAGTGAAGTAGAGGTATAAAATCGCCCGAATTTCCCCATTGGGGATCAATAAAGTAATATCCTATCCTATCCTATCCTAAAATGACAGAAAAAATAAGTTGAGTAAAAGTATTTAGTTACATTCCCCTTTGTACAATCAAAAACAAACAAGTTATAATAAGTTACACAACTCCAATTAAACCGTTTCTGAATTATATTGATGCAACATTATATTTAATTCTCCTTTGCTAGGAAGTGTGGATACATCTGCCACCTGTATGGTCACACAGTATCATACTGTACACTTTCTACTTTCAAACTTTTCTCAGTTATGTCATTTTTTGCCTCCCTCCTTTATTGTTCCCAATCTTTCTTTTTTTTTTTTACAGTGTCATCTATCATGGGAAATTTGACCCATATTGTGTAATTAAACGATCAATAGCTCTGTAATAGTGAGGGATGTGTCCGGGCACCAAACTCCAGCTACCATGACTGATTGAGATCTGTTGTCTTAGATGTGTGGATCTGAGTTGTGTCCTCTGTGGGCCGAGAGGCAGAAAAAAAAAAAAAATCTGAGCTCAATCTGTAGAAAGTGCTGAGAAGGAAACGCCTCGGAGCCACATGGTGTGTTTGCAGAAAGTTGAGGAACGTAAGCAATTATAACGCAGAACATGAGATATATTTTCAATTTGACCACTTAAATGACTTTTTGCTATTTCAATAAAAAAAACAGCTGTAATTGGAAGCACAGTTCATTCGATTATAGTTTAATTATTTCAGAAGATATACAGGTGAAGGCTTGGTGACTATTTTCAAGGCGACACTGGCATCATAACTAAAAAAAAGAGCATCAAAAGGTTCTATCAAATTATACAAGTCATAAGACAAAGCTTAAATACCAACTTCATTCGCCTTCACTCGTTTAATTTGAACAATTGTAAACATACTATAAGTTCACCCATTATTAGATTAGTGGAATATTAATTTAATTAAACTGCTTTGAAGGTTATATCACAAAGGTACATTGCACCAAGCAAAAATTACATATTCCTGTACTGCAGGGATAATAAGAGAGTGTTCTTCGACAGGTGTGTGGGTGTTTCGGTGTATATTCACCAAGACTGAGGCCGACACAAAGTGAAATTCCAAGGCAGCTGTTAAAAGCCAATGGTGGGGTAGTTTTGAAAATGCCAGCGGCCATTTTTTATCTCACATCACAACAATTAAAACTAACTGGGAGGTAAAACACAATGAATCAAACCTGGACTTGTGGGTTTCCATAGTAACATGTATAATTATGGTAATTAGACCATTGTGAACAATCTATTCGGTCCAAATTAAGTAAATATGCATGGAGACCTAAACGTGTTCTGCTGAGAAAATGTAGAAACAAGTGTTCTTGACATTAAAAGCAAAATGAAAACTTTTGGCCCCTTCAGGCGTAATGACATTTATTAGAATATAAGATTGGAGCTCTCTCCATCCCTAATGATTGTAGAGTAGGAGGGAAAATACAGTAGGAAGGGTAATTATAATAAACATTGCTCACCATTTGCATGTGTACATGGTGTTTGATACATACAGTATATATGAGTGTCTTATTCTCTGTTCCTTTATTCATTTTATCTGCATGGAACTGCTTTTTTTTAGGAAAGAAGCAAATTCTACAGATGAATAAAAGTACTTAATATTAAAATGACACTGAACAATGTTAATTACATGTTTAATCATTTTTACTCCTGTTGTTTAATATAAATACATAGAAACAAAACGGATGCACTCTGTAATGTGTAGCGGTGCAAAGTAACTACATTTGACTTTGTGTACTTTAGTGCAGTTTTAAGTTACATTTTTGGCTACTTTATACTTATATATGTTTGAGAGAAATGCTGTGGCTGTCATTGTAGTACATTTATCTGAAAAATATACAGTAGTTTCCAGTTACTTTTTCTTTTTTAGAAAAAACTTATAAGCTTATAAAAATCCAACAATCCTTTAAAAGTAGGATTTAAAAGTACAAAGCCCTGAGATCTTTTATTTCTCAAAAAAGCTAGAATTAAAGAAAGATTAGAGGATAAAGTCCCACAAAATGTGAGTAAATAAAATGTTCTTTTTTTCCCTAACCCATTAATCATATGATGCCTCAGATTCATGTAGTGACTCTTTGGAGGAGCCTCTGGACTAAATGTAAC
>OMNN01098743.1:0-19806 GCA_900302755.1 Chromis chromis
ATCACTTTATTAGACACAATAGTGATTTACAAAGTGTGTCTTTTTGGACGTTTTAATGTCTTTTATGCACATTGTTGCTGTTATTTATTCTGGTAATGGTGTTTTTTATTTGCCTGCTTCAGTGGTCTAGTTATTTCCTGCTAACAAATAGTATTCTCCCTTCTCATTGGAAATATGAGTTGTAAACTGTTAATGCTCAAACCATGTCTGTGCAAAACATTGGAGCCTGAGATAAGTTTTGGTTTAGGGAAAGGGTCAGCAGATTGTTTTATTAGTGAAGAGTGTTCCAGTAGTAATTATGAATGCACTGCTGACCAGTCAGTAACAAGCCCACCACTACTTCCTGCTGCTCCACAACCACTGTCCATGCACACTCTCAGTCCATTTGTCCTGCTCTCCTGTGTGAAAGGAGCTTATTACATTATTATATTGGTGGTTTTTCTCTATCACTTATTGTTGTCAGAATAAACAGAGATCGCTTCAAAGACAACACAGTATGTCACAGCATCCTCTTCATAACAACACAACACAGAAGCCCACCAGTTACACTTATTACTGTGACGCCAACAGGGGAAGTGGAAAAATGTGGATGCACACACCAGGACAACCAATGTAAAAAAAAACATAGTCTGAAGCCCTGACATCTGAAAGCGATGCATTAGCAATCAGTTTGTTCAAAACTCCCATCCATGTAAAGTGGCCACAGGAATACTTTGAATTTGGTTTGCCTTATAAATGTGCTGTTGAGCAGATCATTCTCATTCAGTTGGCTTACTGAGCTGAAACAGGCAAAAGCATATAAACAGTTCTTTAAAAAGAAAAACTGAAGTTCAAGATGTCCACTTGAATAAATAAAAACAAAATCAAAACACTTTAATTTATAAAGCCCGGTTTTCTGTGAAAAAAATGATCAAGCTTACAAAGACAGTCATTCAAGTTAAACTTCAGTAGATCAGCGTTAGCTTATTTAAAATGCCTGCATGTCGCAGATAAGATGTTAATTGTCAATGACCTGTTTTTCAAGACAAAAACAAAATTAAAAGTAAATAAAAACTGTTTTTTCGAAGTGAGAAGAATTTCAAAATGCTTAACATTTTTCATCCATAAAAGCTTCAACAAACATGTTCAAGACAGACACTCAGTCAGATATCTGAGAAGGAACGAGTAAGTTTGAAGATCAATAATTGCACTCCAGCCACACGTCCTCTACATGTTTGCTAAAGAAAAATATCAGTATGCTAATGCTGTCCGAAGATTTAGTTCCACCTCTCAAGTAAAACCCAGACGCTAAACAGCATTTTAGGGAACAAGTGATAATCACCTATTGAATGAGTTGCTGCCGAGCTGCAAGGTAGCCTAGGTAACATGGGTGCAGTAATGCTACTGCTGGGCAAACAGAAATGACATAGAAAGTGGGTCTGTTTAAACAGCTGGAGTTTGGAAGGGAAACCATTAACTGGATTTACTGACAAGTCTACATTACGGCAAAGAAGAGGGATATGTACACCATGCCTTTAACACTAATCTTGCAACAGACAAGGGCTACACCTGTAACCACACACAAAGATGGCGACAGTCTCAAAATTCTTAGAAGATATAAAAATTTAAAATTTATAAATGTGACTAAAATGTCGCTAAAGCTAAAATAAATATATATACACAATGCATGTAATTTGACTAAAACAAAAAAGATTCTTCAAAAAAAATAAAATAAATATCAGGTGCCAAATGTAATACTGCTTAACATGTAAAAGTACACTAACAGTACAAACATGCACACACACATGCATAAAGAGAATAATGTTAAGGTACAACAGGAATGAGGTCTGAAACTTTAAAACAAAGATCTTATTCCCAAAAGAGATTTGGGGTCATTACATGCAGACAATGATTTGACTTTTCGCTTGGTGAAAATAGGAAAAAGCAAAGTGAAAATAGAAAAAAGCAAAGAATCCAAAGAAAACAATCATTCCAAAGAGGGGGAGCTAAAAGGGCAAAGACTCCACCCTCAAAAGATGTTTTGCTAAACCAAGATGTGACTAAGTAAACTGCATCCAAAACACAACACGATGGAGTGCATGGTGTAAACAGGCTGGAGATATACATAGAAGCCCATATAATTAAAGCCATGTAAGTGAGAAGGAGGATGTTAGAATCAGTTCTCACTTGTATAGGTTGCAAATGCAAAGATAAAATAAAACGTAGATCTTGTGCGGACATTTATCATAATGTTTGTGGCCATTAGTTACTGTGATTTATTGTAAGGCTGTAAACTTTATTGGAAGTGTATTTTTATTAAGCTATTCTCCTGTCCAGTCTCCCAGAGGCCGTCGTCTTTATTGACAAGCAATACGGGAGTGATATGTCTCAGCCTTCAATCTAATGGGAGGCCTGGGGCTTATGGTGTGCTCTGCCACCTCAGACACACATCATAATATTTCTGGTGTTGTAAAATTGAGTGCAGGTCCCAGATGTGTTGTATCAACATCTCTGTCTTTCTATCCATCTTACTTTCATTCACCATTAGATAGAGACGCTACTGACGCAATAAGATAACAAAACATGGAGGGCTTGGCTTCACCTGGCCTTGTGTATGCAGCCTGGGCTTTCATTTTCGAAATGGCTCTAATAGCAACAGTTACGGGAGATACGCTGACAGGCCTTTGAGAAAAGACAAGATAAATTTAGTCTGGCTGGTTCGTTGTGTGTTCTCTTTTAATCAAAGCCTCACTGGATGTCAATACGTCTTTGAAATATTTTTATATGTTTCATCTTTTTCTATACATTTGTTATGACCCACTAACAATGTAGTTCCTCTGGAGGTAAGGGGCACTGTAAGCAAAGATGCCCATCTTTTTTTTTTATCAATGACAGGTACCCAGTTAGAAATAAAGTCATATAAGGTGAGAAGTGCAATGGAAAGATTGCTCCTCCGCAAAATCCAATAAACCAGAGAAACAAATGCAACAACAAACATAAGTTAGGTCAGTTAATGCCTACAGATGAACAAGCACCCACCTTAAAATGGACACAGTGTAAATGTGTTCATCTAAGACTTTCATGCTGAACAAGATAAGCCAGGTTACAATGTATTGTTTTTTGGGCTGTTCCGAATAGTAATTGCCGTTCTTCGAATATTCGGGTCCAATTAATGATGACTATTCGAATATTCGGCTCGAGCCCTAGCGGTGCGCAGGGGGAGGGGGTAATGACTTAGAATACAATTATTTTTTTACTAACACGGGCGAAATGGAGCGTGACGGAGTTGGTGGGTCCGCGTACTACAACCTCGGCGGCGTACTAGAGCCTCAGTGGCGCTCGGCGATATACTAGAGCCTCGCCCAGCGGGGGCGCGCACAACTATTCGAACATCAAAATTATTATCTGAATACCACCACAACAACCGAATATTCAGATATTCGAATCTTCGGGACCAGCCCTAATTGCTTTTATGTTAAAATCTAAAAATGCTGTCTACAAGAATCATATAAACATATACAGAATAAATTTGCTGTATTTAGCTTTTGTATAAATCAAAAATACTTCATTGAAAAAGTGGAAGGGTGACACATTTGGGTGTGTGCTGTTATGTACCACTATCCAGGTGCTGTTAAAATTAACCAAAATCATCTGCATTGTATGTAATCCAAATCACTTACATTCTACTTAAGTGTACCAATCAGCAAATGAAATATATAATACATTTCCCCCGTAACAGTTTAATTGTAATATCAAATTGGTTGCTAGCGACAATGCAGTAGTGGTAATTGAATAGTGGTAACAGCATGTCTCGAAGGTCTTCTCCGTTCTTGCAATTGCAAATAAACACATTTTCTTTTAGTCCTTTAGTGTGAATTTCTATTTACCTTGTTAACGTACATGTCCATTTGGTGTTTTTATATATGCTGAAAGACACACTATGAGCAAAATAAGCACTCAATGCCATGGTAGATCATTACTGCCTTGAAACCGCAGTGTACCAATGCCAGCCTCAAACACATGGATTCAGACTTGTGGGGATTCATACCTAAGGTACCAATCCCATAAACTTGAAGGGTGGAGCTTTCTGTATCATTATTCTTCTTCAGAACTGGTTGCGTATTCGAACGTTTATGGCTGAATTACTCCAATTTTACAACTTGCCATTGTGTAGCGTAGAGTAGTTTCACAGTGTCTGAGCAGAGTCGTAGGTGAGTTATGCTCGAGCTGCCGTGAGAAGGGAGGGGATGGGTGGAAAGAGGTAGAGACTTCATAGAGCCGCTCATTCTAGAGGGCGCAACTTTGTAGTTACAAAGTCATTTTAGGGCATAACAGATTATTTTCATGGACAAAAACTTTTAAATATGTAACCTTAAAACAAAGAAATGACTCTTTATGGTTCAATGACCCGGAAAGTGACTTTAAATTTAGGCAATCTACTCAGAACATGGGGTGAAATCTACCCAAACAAAATGAGCGCAAATTGTTAACTCTTGTTTATTGAGTAGATTCTATAGCTTTGTTTGTAGTATGTGTCCATGCAGCCTCTGTAGCTAGTTTGAATGTCAAGCCAGACATCAGATTATGTGAGTGACATTGAAAATAACAACATGAAAAGACAAAAAATAGAGCGCATATATAATATAGGTAAAAGAGTACATATAACATATAATTATGTTGAACACAAAGAAAAGCTACAGAAAATTGGTTATCATATTGAATGAGGTTGTTCAGATCATAATCAGCCTCACAACTGAAAAAAAAGACTCATTGTGCAGTAAATACAGACATTAATATCCATTCAATGCTTGCACTTGCTATGATGAACACCAGATAAAGACATTGAACACTGGGTCGATGGTGCTGATAAATGGCTCATCTTGCTCCTGTGAAAGGTCAGAGCTCTAATTATTTACAACACCGGATCTTTGTCATGGCTCAGTGACACTGACCTTGCGCGGGTCCCACGTCCCTCCGTCTGTCCATAACTGCCTGTGCATGTGTTTTCATCTCCTCTATACGCTCACAATACACATATAAACATGTCCGTCTACGCTTCCACACATGCACAAACGCACACACTAAAAACACAGAGCAGTTCTCAAGCCACTGGAGTGACCTTGGTCTAGATTAACAATGGTCCTATAGGAGCAGACCTCATTTATAAATCCCCTGAGATCCAAGGTGTATTTTTGCTTTTGTTCATGAGCCTATGCTAGCATACTGGACCAAAATTTTATATTCCTTTTTTTTCTTTTTCTTAAAAGGCCATGCCACACAAATTAAATTAATGTGCTCAATAAGTAATAATGGATATGGCTAAGATGTTAACAATACTATTACTTCTACTGATGCTGTTTATCAATACTTCTGTTTTTATTTAGAAATAACTTTTTTAAAAATCAAATACCTGACTTTTTGACAGTATTGTTGTGTATATGTGTGCTGCAGTGTATGAAAGACAGAGCAGTGCCCACCTCTCACATACAGGCTATAAGACAGAGATCTCTCTTCTGGATTGGGAATAGCAAAAATGCCTCACAGATGAATGTCTTAACCTTATTACAAATTAGAAACGGAGTTCATGGGTGCAATGTGCGAGGTAACGGTGATAGCAATAATAATCAATTTTCTTAATTTTTCCAATACTACCAAGAATAACACTCATAATATTGGAGTTCATCAATACTGAGGTCTTTAATAATTTAGCCCCAGAACCTGCTGAACACCAGGTTTTATTACCCATGCCTATCAAGTAGTTAACATTACTGCACTTGGGGCCAGAAAGTGGTCGAAATGGCAGCTTGGCTCTTCCTCCAATGCTGCCTGAGGATAATTGAATATTAATAGTTGTTGACTTGCATGTCAGCTTAGCGGGATAAACGCTTACATTTTAAGTGACTCTGGAGGCTTTAAAAACAGATCATATGTTTTAGGCCATATTATTTGCAAAGGAAGTGTATCCATTAATGCTGAACAAATGAGGATGTGGTAGCTGCTTGTCTGTGATTTAGTTTCTCTCAAAGAGTAATTGTACATTTGTTTAACTTGAAAAACACTGCATAGTAAATGTTTTACATATGCTTTCCCTGTGGTGTATTGTTGTACTTAATATACTTTCTATAACACCCTGTATGTGAAAAGGGGTTTGATATTGTCTGTTCTGTGTATTTTGTGTCAATAGTATCAAAAGTATTTCCAGGCTGTCTGCAACTTAATAGCAAATGCATGGTACGTGTTTTATTTCTCTACATTATCATTTCATAAAGGCATGTAGGGCTTGTAGGCAATTTTAATAAAGTGACATCAAAGAACAGGCTTTCTGCAAAGATGAAAATGATACATCAATCCTTGTAGTATGAAAACACAGCTCCAAAAGCACTTTAAAACAATTTTCACTGCAGCTTAGCGCCACAGATGCTTGCCTTTCAATAACCTCACATACACTTCCCCGATTAAGTCTTATTCAGGAACGATAATGCCAGTAATATGGCGCCTTGGCTAGATTACTTTGGCTAGTTTATGAATACAAGGTATCAATCATCCACACTTTCCCTATTTTATCTACTACTACTGACTACTGCCGATGATTCATGATAATGATAATTTGGGGATTTGTCTAATGATACTGCTGAGACAAGCAATCTCAGCTGACTGATGCTGCACCCCGTCATTATGTACAAGGCCACCACAGTTCACATCGGCTGAATCTTTAATGTGAAAACCCTAGGTGTTGTTTTGATTTGGGACAAAACATGTCCTTGATGAGTTATGCCCTGCAGAGGCACTCTTTGGATTTATGGGTCGCGTCCAGCTGCCTGCAACACTGAAAAATGGTAAATCAGCATATAAATGACTGCATTATTGAGAGTGCTAAGAAAAACATCAACCCACAAGTCCATTATATTAATTGGAATCGCCCTCGCCATGGCAGGCAATGGCTGCAGTCATACTAGGGTCGAGTGGTGATAAATGAAAGGCCGGAGTATGAATATAGCCTTGGCCAATGATATAACAGAACATGCGAACAACTGCTCCCTTTTGTTTATACTGACCTTGTAATTAATCAGGGGGAGGAAGAGATGCTGGGAAATGTATAGGAGTGGGGGAGGAGGTGGATGGTGGGGTGAGACGGGTGAAGCAGAGAGAGTGGGATTTAAGCCCCCTAAGAAAAGAGTCCACAGGGAAATCCTGAGTAAACACCAACCCAGTCCACAGTACTTCCAAAAGGGTGTTGATAAAGAGATGATATATCTGAGGGATCAGCTGTTTATGGCTTTAAACCGGGGCTTCTATGTGACGAGGGAATTTGGCATCTGTTTGTTCCCACAGAGTGGTAACTGTGTTTCTAGAGCTTAGTGCTAAAGACTGCTGTGTCATTTTCTGGGGTGCTGCTGAGGAATAGTTGAAATGTTTTAGCTTTTTTTTTTTTTAATTGCATTACCTGTTTCCTCTACATTTTCAGCCACATACCATCATTTGAAAGACTTTGAGTTCTTAAATAGGTATTATGTGCAATTACAGTTACAAAGGAGCACATTTTTAGCAACCTGACAACAATACAAAATATAATCAAGTCAGAAATACAGCTGCAACACAGATGGATAAAATGGGCTCATTTTTTTTGTGACTCACCATTTCACTTTATCTCTCTCAAGGCAAAATATTATCCCAAAAAAGTTTCTTTATTAAAATTATAAACGTTTACCAGGTAACCAGTACCACATGTGCAAAATCAATAAAACAAAAGTACCACTAGGTTGAATATTTTAATGTTGCATTTTGTGATTAAGAAAAAGCAGCTGCGCAACAGTGGTTCATACTTTGGACCGATTGTTTTCAGGACCCTAGTAAATACACACTTTTTACTGTTTAAAGCGGGCCTGTCTTTCCCACACAAAATGCAAAGTCTCTGAGATTTATTCCACTTGCTGTGACTCCAGAGAATTGTTTCTCACTGCTATTAAGTCTGCAGAGGATTTTACGATTTAGGCATTTTTCACATTGTACAATAACTCAAATTTGTATATCAACCAGCCTAACTGCAACCATAAGTCGATAAACTGATTAGTGAATCAACAGAAAGTTATTTGGCTATTATTTCGATAATCACTTAATCCTTTAAATCCATTCTCAAGCTTTTCAAAAGTCAGAATTCTGTGCAGCTTGTCGTCTGACAAATGGAACACGTTATGAAGGGCATTCTGTACAGCTTTTTTGTTTGTTTGTTTACTTTTACAGAGCAAACTTTAAATCAACCAATCAAAAAAATAACTGATTAGTCAAAAATGAATGCAATGATCAGTTGCAATCCTGGTCACACATGATGTGAGAGTCCAATATTGACTAATATGTCAATTAAAACAATCAAAGTCTGTACAAAGTGTCTTCTCTTCAGGCCAATTTACACTGTGCAATTTTAGGTTAACTAAGGCCCCATCCACACGAAGACGAACCCAGGCCTATCGTTCATCAAACCCGTGTATCATCCACACGAAGCCGGCATTTTGGGGGTCTGAAAACGATCATTTCTGAAACTAGGTCCCGGAGTGGAAAGATTTGAAAACGCCGCTTAGGCGGTTCCGTTGTTACGCTCTATCCGATCTTTTTCTGAAACGCTTGCGTCATAGCTCCACCGCTCGATAAATGCGCATGCACCAAATTCAGAAAATGACTACCACAATGGCGCCGTACAGTGTTGCGTGTGTACTGCTGAAGCTAGTCACCCTATTATCGCTATTACAGCAAAATATACTTCTTCTGCATTATCACCGTGTTCACCAAACAAATATGGAAAGCACAATACGCCACTTCATGTTCTATGCTTACATCGTATACAGATTTCTGCGCATGCCTAAAGTCCCGCCGCCAGTTTCCGCTTGTTTCTGTTACTTCGTCACAGCGCCACCAACAGGCCTGGCATGTGTTTTACATCGTTTTCAGGCGTATCAAGTGAATTCATGTGGACGGACACATTTACTGAAACGGCTCTGTCTTTATGAAGAATGTTTTTGAAACTATAAGCGTTTTGGCTTCGTGTGGATGGGGCCTAAGATGAAGGTTGACAACTTGGGGTCCTTTGACCTTTTGGATATAGCGTTCATTTTATCATATTAGACACTGGTGTGAAATTTTGTCATAATTACCAAATTAATTCTTGAGTTATGGCCAAAAGGTGTTTGGTGAGGTCACAGTGACCTTTCACTACAAACTGTAATTAGTTCATCCTCCAAGTGAACGTTTGTGCCAGATGTAATTTATATCTCGCCAAGCTGACATATCGCATTCACAAGAATGAGACAGATGCGAGGTCACAGTCATCTTGACCTTTGGCCACCAAAATTTAATGAGGTTGTCCTTGATTTGAAGTAAACATTTGTGCCAAATTCAAAGAAATTTACTAAAGGTGTTCCTGAGCTCCTGTGTTCAAAAGACTGGGACAGACAGACACACAACATAATGAATGATTAAAAAAAGAAGCCCGAGGACAGTAAAACCTGCTTGGAATACACCCAAACACTAAATGCGGTCTGCCAGAACTGACTAACATGGAAGGAAGACCAGCTTAGCAGTAAGCAGGATGCACTACCAATTAGCAAGGACACAGGGTCATTTTGCACTTCATTTGTCAGTTCACAGTTGCCATTTTGCATCAAAAAGAAATCTCCTGTGTTGATTATGAGGTATCACACAATCAGTGCTGATAATACCTTTACTTAGATCCATTTGGGAGTTAAACATACACAAATTCAAGATCCTCGACAGTACAGCTGGACTCTCCCTGACCTGACTTTAATTTGGACCTAGTCCACTTTGGATCCTCGGTATGATGTGATTGCTACAAATACATACAGCAAAGCACGTTCACTGAATCTGGTGTCAGCAGCACTTATTAGAATATGTCTGCCTGCAGTTACTCTACACTGATTCTATCCTGTACTGCTCAGTCAGATGATATTCCTTCCTTGTACTGATTTTTATACAGGTTCCAACAGCCTGACATTACTCAAATATTTGCCACTTTGTATTTTTAAAAGGATAGTTCTTCGAGGGCACTACATTCATTTTCATCAGTTTGTACTTGTCAGATCTCTGCACCTGCTACTAAAATACATAAAGGCAGTGTCTTTTGTTCTGCAGTTTCATGCTCTTCAGTTTGCTCACTATCTCAGTGAAGGGAAACATTATGAGAAAGCTATTTCTCAAGATGCCTTCAGGAAAATTAGATCATAATATAAGACTCCCAATTAAAATTATTTATGTAGCTCAGACTCAGAAGCATACGGAATTTACATATAGCTCAGTATACTTTGTGCCTAAATATTTAAGTGGCTAAAAATAAACTCATGATGTATGCAATGCAAACCCTAAGGGTTGTTTATTGTGAAGCTACCATCTCAAAATTTATTAGCTAACAAGGTTAAGAGCTGCTGAATATTTGCATAATAAACTATCCGATATACTTTTGTAGTTATAAAACAATAATGGGATCGTATGAATTTAGTCTTGGAAAAAAAGAAAAATAAATGAGAAGGTTTGAAAACACAAACTTATTATTAGTTTTTTATGCTTTATAGCTGCTCTTAACAAGTGGCAGCCAATATTCTGGAGGACACTGAACAGAGAGAGAAACAGGTTTATTTAGCAAACACAAGAGATTTATTTCAGCTCCACAAAAAAGCAGAAATATGGCACAGGTTTATAGCAGAGTCATAACTCAGCCATGTGAAAATATATTCATGCACAATCTGATGCATTACAGGAATTTATAATCAGTGGAGCAACACTGGCCACTGATAAATATGTAGCTCTCTGGGTGCGACGCTACGCATTTCAACCCAGAGATGTGATAAACGGTAATGCTCACGAAGCTGACTTACTGTGTTTGGCGGTTAAGCAAAATGTCACCCGCTGATTAACGTCAGTACATTTAATAAAGACATTTCTCACATCTGTGAGATATTTCCTCACAGAGCAAACTGTCACTCTATTCCTGTATTCACTCTCCATTCAATGCATTTATGCAGTATTTTTCTCTCTGCCATGCAGAATTCAGAAGGCTCTTCAAGGGCACAAATAGATTAATAAGGTGTGAAGTACTAAGTTTCTCTGGAAAAAATGTTTGACTCCAGTGTTTACGCAACTATACTCAATAATACATAACGTGAATTTAACAAGTAATAACAATTCCCTGTATATATCCTGAATCTATATACACAACTTTAACTCAATTAAGAGTTTTTCTGTATAGAGGAATTTTTGGGATCCCAATGAGATTTTAGCTAGTGACAAAGGAAAACCAGCAGCACCAAAATGGGTATAGGTATAAGGTATAGGTATAAAAATTTAATATTTTTAACCAGTTTTATTAGTTTGTGTGTTGTTTACTCAAGCATAATAGACATTTATGTTCATTAGACGGTCAGAATGAACAAAAATGCACAGGACACAGACTGATGGTCTTCACTGTGCACTAACCAATCACATTTACTGTATTCCACAGTCACTCTTCAAAGGTCCATTCTGAGCCCAGTAAAACGCTGTCAATGTATGTTACACAATGTTACTAATCTTTGAATTCTTACACTTCAGCCTCAAAGCGAATACAATAATAACCCTTACTTTATAAAGTGCAGCACATTTTAAAGTTACATTGCAAAGGATTTTGACAGTAAAAAAGCAGACACTGTTTATTTTGTAGACAGAAAATCCCTTTTTATATACCAAACTACAATAATAATAAAACTCTCTTGTCCTGAGGGTCAAAAGTTTTCTAATATAGTGAACTGTTTGCAATAAAAACTTTATGTATTGACAAACTGTCAAGGTCCTAGCTGCAATCAGGCAATTTACAATTCACTGGCTCAGTGAGTTGAAGTCCAACATCTCAAAGAGTGAAAGTGTATAGTTCAGTTAAAATTAGGCTTAACGACTGAGTTTGTTTCACTTACTGAAGTATATTCTTACGGTTTAATAAGTGCACGCTTTTATATTGTATTGGCAGACCCTTGATGAGATTCAAAACCTTAGGGCAAAGTCTATCCTGAGATCCAGGTGTACACAGCAGCTGCATGAGCGAGTGTCTATGTACATGCACCTATGTAAGTCTAAGTGTGCTGTTCACTCCAGCCAACCAGAGTAATGGAGCAGCCCCATCTGGACCTAACACACGGGCCAGACTGTTCGACCTGTCAGGGGATGAATGTGCTCCAGAGACGGAGTTTGTGTGTTTGTGTGTTTGAACTAGAGACAGAGGCTCTGAGTGGTCAGCCAGGAGGAGAGGCTGAAAACCTGCACCTGTTACTGCTTCCAAGATAGTCCGGAGAGAGGTTGGAGGAAAAGAGGAGTGATTCAGTAGAGAGCAAAGAGGTGGTGGGACAGATAAATAGAGAAAAAGGTGGCGATAGTAACAGCAAAATGACAAGATGGAGAGAGGAGGAGGAGGGATGTGTTAGCAGAGATAGGTTTGTTTGCCTCTCTGTGTACTTGCCTCCATCTCTCTGTTGTGTGCTTTGTGGATCACAACAACATGATCAAGGCCTAACTTTATTATGGTGGCAGCTTTTGGCTGCAGTTGAAAAGACTGATCAATTTGGCTTCTCCCTCCGACGTAGCCCTGCCATGCTGCCCATGACTCCGCAAAACATTCAGCTGCTTGGCAGCACAGAAGGGGCTGGCGGGCACCAAAAGAAACGAATTGTAGCTTTGCAAAATGAGGACTGTAGCCCAATGAATGAGCTCATTTTCTGCCCTCTCCCACCACCTCATCTGCACTGGCACAAAGCAGTGCTGTGATGTATACTCCAACACAGCAAAAATTATCACCAATCACTCTCTGTAATATTCATAAATTCATTGAATAGAGCATATAAAACAGGACAAGGAATAAATAATCATGACTGTTCTCCAATTATGATTTAAATGTAAATGTCTTTTCGGCGCATAAGTTATCTCTGCATTTTTGGGAGTGTGGACTTACTTGAGGATGCAGAGCTCATAAAACTTGGATGGATGGAGAATATCCAGCTCATTTCTCATATCAGGAGAACAGCAGCTGACAAAAATAGCCAGGTGGCACCACTGGTTTAATAGATTTTAGAACCATTAAAAGAAAGCCCCTTGTTAAATGTTGCCTGTACATTAGAGTGATTCACTTTGTCCTTCCAAAGCCAAACATACACACTTTAACACCTGCAACAAAACCCAGCTGAACTCAGTGTCACAAAGCTCACCAGGATCAAGGATTTGCACTCCTTCTCCTAAAAGGTAATAAAAGTCCTCACAAACACCAATGGCTGCACACGGCCAGGCACACACAAACTTAAATTTATACATGCACACACTTTTTTTTTTTTGGCTCCTGTCCTCATATCAAACACCCCCCTCGGGCAGACTGACAAAATGGAACTGCTCGGGTGGAATGATTTACCTGTTGAACATGATGATACGGTTTTGAGAGCTACCATTTTTCACTGGGGGCTGACACCGTCGCCCAAAGAGTCATAAAGAGACAGGGCACCATCCAGATAGCAAGCATAGCTCATTTCAATGACTTCATCCAGCTGTACTTTACAATGTTTTTTCTAACATTGTTGAGATAAAATGTATGTCGTAAATACTAATGTAATGCTGTCTGAACACTGTCATATCAAACAAGAATACATAATAGTAACACTCATACTATATCCTGCATTTAATGAAGCTTTTCTTAAACTTAACTATAACGTTTTTCTGATTGCATAACCCTCTAAGAAAGAAAAAGCCCTTTATCAACATTATCACCGCTGTCAAGATAGACTCAGCCTCTTACCGACTTTCGATCAGTTTCACCAAATTACAAATATGAATTTATTTCCTCATGCTCATTTTAACATGTTTCACAAATCTTGCAAGACACTTGAAGACTCCTTCAAGACTCAGTAATTTATCTTCGTTTTGCAGGCATTTGACTGAATTATCAATCAAATATGATGCTGCCACAACCTGGATTTGCATGTAGGCAGTGCCGACAACACATTAACAAATATGCATTTTTGAAGCCGCTACTTTGCTAAAACTAGTTTGCAATTCAAGGAAATTTCAAATTATTATAAATCTGCACACCCTAAGAATATTTCAACATGTACAATACGATCAAATCTGTGATTTTGGGTGTTGTGTTTGTTTATACTAAGGTAGACCTAATTTGTGCTGTAAAAATGAAGGCACTCAAATATTTACATAGGGTCGATGTTTAATCAAACAGAAAACAGAAGTAATGAAAAAACTCCAATTAAATTTCCAAACTACACACATATGGAATCATAGGGAGCTCCGAGCACTTTGAGCTCATTATGCCTAAATTCTGTTTTCTTTGCAACTGGGTATGTAGATGAGTATCCACGCTGATACACATTTCAAAAGTTTTGCAGCTTTTATTGAGATCTAACAACTGTTACAGAACCTAACTTGCAAATGTTAGTAATGGGCACTCGCTCGTGTTTACATCAAAAACTTAAAGTGCTTGAAGTTTGTCTGTAAAGTTTCTATTTCCTGCAGCTTGACTTGACTGCAGCTGATTTCTAGCTGCAGTCTTGGTCACTGAACTATATTCAACTTTCGTCTATCTCACGGTGCCACAACCTCTCCACTTAACCCTCCTGTTGTGATTCAGTTTATAACCACAGGGTAACCTAAACTATCTCTCCTTCGACCCTGCAGTAACAGCATCAGTAGGTGGTGGAGTCTTTTTCCCAGCTCAAATCCTAACCTACGAAAAGACAGGAAGACAGAGAGAGAGAGAGAGAGAGAGAGAGAGAGGAGATCTGGGCACACTGTTGGTGTCACAGAGTTGAGCTTTAGGAAAGGGCCAGTTGGATCTGCTGAGATGACTTGGCAGTGTCCGATTTGTTACATGATTTGGCCGCTATTTCTGCAACAGAGCCTCATTTAAATTTGTGTGTGTGTGTTATTTTTTTTTAATCCACTTCCTTGCCTGGAGTCAAGTTTTGAGACTGGTTTTTGGTCATTTCATGGATGCTTGAGATGAGCTGCCCTTTCCTGATGCCTGGATACTGTGGACAAATGTGAGCAATTTAAGAAACGTATAGCATGACGCCAAGGAGCAGCCCACAGTCTTGCATCCTCTTTAATAATAGTGTTTGCATTTCAATTGCTTGAGAAAGTTATGATGATTCTGGTCCACACAGCTGGTAAATATAATGTTGTTTAGTAGATGATCTCAAGTCTCTTATGTTACTGCTCACATCAGCGCTTTAATAGAGCAGTATGGTGGTGCAGTAATTAACCTGTAACCTCGCAACAAGAATGTTTGAACTTGATGACCGGCTGTGTGGAGTTTGCATGTTCTCCCTGTGCGTAACTGTGTTTTCTCTGGGTGCTCCGGCTTCCTCCTACAGTCTGAAGACATGCATGGGAGGTTAATTAGTGATTCTTAATTGGCCTTAGGTCTGAGTGTGCATGGTTGTGTGTTTCTGTGTTCCTGCAATGAACTGATGACCTGTTCAGAGTGTATCCCACCTCTCACCCAATGTCTGCTGGGATAAGCTCAAGCGCCCCAAAAACCCTCTGCAGTATTAGGCATATATATGTTTGTTATCAAACAGTCTATTCCAAGTGAAATGTTAATAATAGGTGGTCCCTGAACAAGTTAAACTTCTAACTATTGCAGTAGGTGCTCTAATAATGTGTCGAGACAGAATGTGAGGCAGAGCAGTGGTGCAGTCAACAGAAAGACACAGGCAGGTACAAACAGAAACACCAATACAGAAATGTAGCGCAATTTCTTGTGAACAAAATTTTGTTTTCAGTATATTACACTGAGGATTTGAGCCTATCCTGTGGGTTTGTTAATTTATTTCAAAAACAATCAGATAGAAGAGGGAAGACTGAGGAAGTCCCCACATTTTTAGCTAGCTCACAGGTCGTATCTGTACAATCAGAAGCAGCCTGTAGCACATGCAATCTAGGCGGTCTCCAAGGGCGCAAAATGTCATGGGGCATGGATGAGTCACAAATTTCGTTTAGTTTTGTTTTTAATCACGGGTACATTAGCAAGATAAACATCTTTTTGATTACAGTAACTGACATACGAACTGTCAGTCACAAGTTGACAGCACGATGGACCAAACACTTCCTGTAATGACACTATTTCTAAATTATTCAAAGTATCTTTTTCTTCATCGTGTTTTGCAAAAAAGTGTAACTACATTCACACATATGAAGTACATGTGCAATAGGATGATTTTACGGCCGACCGATGCCTGACTGCGGCTCCCAATCAGCAGCTTGTTAGTCGGCCAAAAATTGCAAGAGAGGCCGGTTCAAGTGAAAGCACAGTTTCAGGTCAGCGAAGCCGCTGAAAGGAGAGAAAATTTAGTTTTATCTTTATAAGATTAAAATAGCTGATGATAAACCCACTTCATACTCACATTTACTGATTACTGGCACCGTATTTCGTGCTTTAACAGTGTTTGCAGAGCTAAACAGTGGTACTTCAGCACACCCTGCTGGTAATATCATTTGTCAAATGATTTGACTAGTCAAACTAATTTTCAGTTTGTTTGTCCCCCAAAAACTGCACAGCTAGTATTTTTTTTAGCATCCGCTGCCCCTGCTTACGTATCTCTACTTAAATGTGCAGCCTTACTCTGGGATACAACAGCATTCCGCTCAAGTGGCAGCAGCTTGTGAGAGCGCACTTGCATGCATGTATGTGTGAGCTTTGAGCACCACAACACCGGTTATGACAAATGACCACACTGACACTCTCTCACACGCACACAGCAACACACATTTTTCAACCTCCAGCGCCCTTCATCTGGGCTCTGACACCTGTTCCCATGGCAACACTATCAATAGGGTACTGACCAGGGTCAGAAAGGCTCTCTCTCTCTCTTCCTCTCTCTGCTTTTTGCACAGGTCCTGACATTTGGAGCTGTGTCTCGCTGTGTACCTGTTCATCTCTGAACATGCATGATGGTATATTTTCTCATTCTATTGATTTCTCTTGGTCTGTCTCTTGTCGTCTCATGTCCTGTCAGGTATGTGTCAAATCTGTGCATGCAAAAAAAACTACACCCACCTACATAAAAAGTACTTCTGCACATTAACTTGTTCAAATATACTTACTGTCACCCTACTGACCCCAAGCTGAAAACATGTTAAGATGAAAAATACAGTGTATGGTACAAAATGGAAATAGGGTATAATTCTGAAAGACCTACTTTGCATATTTTTTTCATTTTTCACAATAAGTCAACCTTAATGTTCAAAACAGCATTTTATCACCATAGTCACCATAAATTAGAATTAGCAATTTTCTAATGGTAATAATTTATATCTATATAGCATGAATTCACAAAATGTCAACTAAGCCGGAGTAATGAATTAAGAGAAACATTCAGGCATTTATTCAACTGGAACTCGACTTATTGAAATGAGTTTAGCATGGATTAGCAGAGATGGGCATAATTATGAAATGAATGCAACCGCATAATGGGCTTTGGCTTTTTGGACAATACATCGCTCCTCGACTACAGTCCTTTAATTAAGGAAACTATGAGACAAGAATTGGATGCTCTGCTCCCTTTTCTATATGATTGTGTTGTTACTTTTTCATTGAAAATTTTCAATTAATATTATAATTACAAGATAGATATTTTTAGAGCATGTGGAGTTTTCCAAATAACTGTGTCTGTTGCGAACTAATGAGGAGTCACATTGGCTTCAGTGTTTGGAAAAAGGACTAAATGAACTTTCATGTCACGGAAAAATGCAGATGGATAAAACCGTTGTTGGGACTGTTTGCTACACCGACAGAGAGTAAATCAATCCCCATCCACCAATGACAATCAGGACAGGAGAGCCAGCGCCATCTCCTGTGATATGCAAAGTGCGTGCTATAAATCTGGAGTTGGTTAGGGATGTGTCAATAATAGTGTCACTTTTTCTCATCAAGGAAACAGTGTTCTGGCCTTAGCTAACCCGGTTTAATCCCACTCCCAGCAGTATACTGCTGAGTTGATCTGAGTCGCACACTTTGGTGAAGAGAATGCCAATGGTTGTCAGACAGCCACCTGCCCATGTCTCTGCCTGGGGAAGTGCTGCCAGGACAAACTCCACTGATTAGGTTATTTCTGAATCTGATTGTCTCCCCACTTCCTCACGTTTTTAGTTTTTGAAGAGGAATCAGAGGAGGGTAGTTCTGGTACAAAGAAGCCCATGAGAAAATGTACTCTCCGAGCTCTTCTCTTTTCTGTAACTGATTAAATATGTTCCTTCGAATAAGGACCTACTAAAAAGCTCAATAGGAACAAAAGGGCTTTGAACTTACTCAGTCTATTTCTGAAAGGCAACCAGAGATCTCAGACAACACACCCACCACACTGTAAAGACAACCCTTTGAATTCTTTTTATCATAATTCTTGAAATACTCCTTATGTATTTGATGAAAGTTCCTTTTTCTCAATGTCACAACAAATTACTTTTTTTGACAAGAGTAAATGCTCTTTGTAAATTATCCCCAGAACTTGGCTTTGTATAGTATTCAATGACAAAGAAAATTAATAAAATATCTGGCTACTGAATAATTACAAATCCCTGGCTTATAGGATTCTGTAGTGTGGAATAATCACATTTACTCTAATAAAGGAAAAGAGGGCAGAATGCCCTTTTTCAGATGCGTGCTTGTTTTTGTTTTGCAGACTGCACATACAAAATACCATGGTTACACTTAAATCTAATTTACATAAGTCACATTCATTTATGAAACAATTATCTTGTTATTCAGTTAGTCAGTCCATGTTGAATGAAATGCAATTTTGACAATCTTTTCAGTCATTTATTGGGCAAAAAATGTAACATATTTATCAACTTTTCAACTATGCTATTCAAAGTTTTATGGCATCACTTTGGGTTTCAACCTGCCCTTCTTGCTCACCATGCATCACCTCAGTTCAAGCAACCTCTGTGAAACTTACGTATGCCACAACGTTACAAATGACTCAAAAACCAAGACAATAAAACAGTAATCAATAACCATTTTTAAAACACTCTCTATTTGTTAACAGTGAGTTATTGCAACTAGGGGTGGGACAAAATATCGATACAGCGATATATCGTCATGCCTCCTCGTGCGATATGAGTATCGATACGCTGGCACGAAATCGATACTTTAATTAATATAATAAGGCGCTCTAATAAGGCGTTCTAAACCCTGCCAGGTTCCCCTGCCAGCTGCCATTTCCCCAGCGTCACTACTTAATGACTCCACACGGTGGCGTTTATCACATGAATGAGGGAGACTTGAGCGGAAATGAATTGGCTGAAGAAGAGTTTGTACAGGTATAATGGAGGACAGCAATACTACTGTAAGAGACGCCTCATCCACGTTTAAGTCCAAAAGGTGGACCCATTTCGGCTTTTGCAAGATTGAGGGAACAAGCAAGCTGGACAAAGACTATGCCCTATGCAAGAACTGCCTCGCAAAATTAAAGTACACAGGCAACACCACATTGTATTTTTCAGTTATAGATATAGTGATGTATCTTGATGTGATTGTCTTGTAATATATCGATTATGGCAGTATAGTTGTATTGTGTGATTATCGGTATTGTGAGCCATGTATCGCGTATCGTATCGTATCGTGAGGTACCCTGTGATTCCCACCCCTACTTTTGATTCCCTATGAGCAAGCAGTTAGCGACGGTGGGAAGGAACCAAAAAAAACCAAACCCTAATATAGGAGGGGGTGACAAAACCCTCTAACAGAACCATGCTCAGGGAAGGCGGCCATCTGCATCAACCGGTTGGGGTGAGGTGGGGATG
>OMNN01098744.1:0-69180 GCA_900302755.1 Chromis chromis
GAGGGGTCACCTGCTGCCCTCTGAGGGAAGCTTCACCCCGTCTGCTGCAGGAAGAATAAATATCAGAACTCTACCTTTTGTTTCGCATTCACTACAAAACATACGTTACATAAATACTATACTATTGTTTAACATGATTTTTAGCATTATAAAAACGTCATCAAAGGTTTGTAAGACACTAAGCTGTATGGAGATAATAAAAAGTATCTGTTAACAATCATAACTTTTCCTGTGAAGACACATTTCGTATTATTACAGATGTACTTTACTATAGTGTCATTCATTATCTGTCTGCACAAAAGCTGCAGTTATTTCCATAAAGAGCAATTACCGTTGTTGACAAATCCATCTGCTCACAACCACATTATGTTACAAACGGATAATTCAATGTTTATTTGGCCTGGATAAACCCTAAATAGGGGGTGTTAAAAATAAAGTGTCACCAGTTTACTGTTGCTGAAACCATGGGGGGTGTTCACCAGTAAAAAGAGGCCGAAGATGCTGCTAGCGCTCCCAAGATGTGAAGAGATAATTATGAAAACAATAACACAAGGTGCAAAAGGCGTGGTGGTCTCTTGCTTTCATCAAAAGCTGTGCGCAGTTTATATTTATTGTATTCTAAATTTACATTTTAAAAAAAAGTCTGCCCATGTCTTAGAACCATTATGAAAGTTAACGCACAAGTTCAATATACATCTCATTGTATTTTACATAGAGGGTAAAAGTATAGGCATGAAGGTGGCATGATCCATATCAAGGCTCAAAAGAATCAGAAAACAAACATGAATAAATAGAAAGTGCTAGCTTTAGCAGTAAAACAAAAAGAAAAAAAATGCAGTGTGGAAAAAGTCTCAAGCTCCTGATATCCAGCAAAGAAATTCATACAAGCCATCGAAAGCATGTGGTCTGACATGAGCAGAGTGTGGAGGAGCACTGGGTCAAGTTGGGCGTCTGTCTATAAATAATTAAGCATACTGTGCCTTAACAGCTTACAACTAAACATAACATCTAGGAAACATCTTTTCTTCCGTTCCTAGTTTTCATCTGATGCGTGCAGTCGCAGTCGACAAATTCAAACAGTCGTCACAGAGAAAAAAAGGCGAACCGGAGCCGAGAAACACACATTGCAGCATTTCTTCAGAAGCCACTGCAGATTCCAATCTCTTCATTTAAAAGACTCAAAGAAAATCTAACAAAATATATTGTTAGAGTTAAATTTCTGCATGTCAGTTTTGTAAACTACTCAATTTTCAATATTTAACCATATTTGAAGTAACCATTTAAAAACAGTTGAAAGCTTTGGGATATTAAAAAAAAAAAAAAAAGGTTTTAATGACGGGGTCATTAAAAGTCATGCACGCCGCAAATAACTGCATGCAGTAGTTATGGTAACCCATCCAAGCACTTTTTATTTATTAATAGTCATAAACACACACAGCAGCTTCATCAGAGGAGCCTGTGCCCTCTTGACTTTTGAATGTGGAGTATTTATACGGAGAGCCATTTGCATGTCACAGGAAGCAAAGGTCTGCCACAGCTGCCTGTAACATTTACCTGATAAAGAAAAGAAAAGTTATGTGGATTGATTATCAACTTCATATATATTTTATATATATTTATATATTTCTCTTCTCTTGCTCGCTCACTCAGTTGCTTTGCGCACTCGCACATTTATCCCACTTGCTCTCATTTATTTTTGTTTACAATGTAACAAATATGGTGACAGGCCTGAAATTACAATCACCGAAAAACAAACTCAGAAAATAGAGGAGGGAGAAAGGAGGGCGAGGCCGGGGAGGACTGCTGCTGTTTGCTGCCCATCACTGACAGTTGCAGCACAGAGGACACAGTCTGCTTGATGCTCGGACATCAAAGAGGAGGCGGCGGAGGCTCCTTCCCCGTAGAGCTGCTCTCTCTAAGCTGGAGGTTCTCCAGCGCCACATCTAAAGGCATGATATCCACGCAGCCCATGGCTCCGAAGTCGGCGAAGTCTCGACGCTCGTCCTCGTCGGAGGAAGAGCTCTCTTCGTGCATCAGCGTGGACAAGAGCAGCTCCTGGACAAACAGGCTGCGGTCGGCTCGCTCTCCTTCTAGAAACTGCCGCTCTGCTTCGGACATCTTGGGTTCATTCAACCTGAGGAAAAACAATTAATAATTAATTAATACTATTTGAATAGATTAAAGTGATGCATGTTTTGACTCCAAGTACAGAGACAACATAACAAGCTGGTCAGTTTGTTAGGTTGTGATGCTGAGGATGAGCCTTACTTCAGATTCAGGAGGAACTACTCACTATCTTGATAGGGAATAATATGAAGGTTTTATTCAGTAAAGTTCTGTAAAATTAATGAATGATGGATATGATGTACATTTTCATTACACATTTAAATCATAAAACCACCTGAAATTCATGGTTGTATAGAAACATGGGTAGAACCACAGTGTTAGACATCAGTATGTTTACCCGACCAGAAGTAGGAAATGCTTCTATCTGCTGATAAAATTTGTTTTAAGTACATCAAAACTTTATTTTTAGTTCAAAAGTTTAGTTTGTTTAGTAGCTGTGGGCGTGTGTTTACTTGATACATATTTCCATTAA
The DNA here is from genome assembly GCA_900302755.1 of Chromis chromis. Taxonomy (NCBI): domain Eukaryota; kingdom Metazoa; phylum Chordata; class Actinopteri; family Pomacentridae; genus Chromis; species Chromis chromis. Next base: position 2,600 of record OMNN01098744.1, read on the forward strand.
ACTAACAGACAGGCTAAATCTATTGAAGCAAACAGAGACAATGCAACACCAGTAATGTTAGATAAGTGTTCATTTAAGTTAATTAATTTTGTATAATTGTTATATTTTATCAGATGGAGGGAAAAAAGTACAACAACATAGTATCAGCATTATATATTGTTCACCCAACTCTCTAAATAAAAAAAAAAACATATTGGTTGACCACAAGTGTTAAGCCTTGCATTGATCTGCTGGTTCAGCAGCTTTACTGTGGACAACAGTTATCACTGAAGATACTTGGTGGTAAATTGAATCATCTTTAGCACCTTTTCAAAGCCACTCAAAGGCTGAAGCGATTCCACAGGACCCGCAGCATCCCCAGAAGTGCTAAAACAAGGACTTAAGATCTTTCATCCCATTTGCCTTTAGCTTTTTTTAAAAGAAGAGGTGGTTAAATTCTCTAAACAGTACCTGAGCTTAGCTATTGTCTGTCTACTCTGTTATCCTAATGGTGCAATAATTCTAATTCAAGATAGTGGCGTGCATTAGGACAGCTGCTTGATGCTCTGAGAAGTTTGTTGTATTTGATGTTAATTTGTTTTACTTGGTACAGAGACACTGAGGAATGCCCCGTCTACAGCTGACACAACCTCTTTATCTTTTTTGAGAATGTCTTTTATAGATTGTTACAGAATGTCTTACTATAGACTTTTGTTTTGCACGTTTTATTCGGGGAGTGCCTTCAACATTCCGTTGTCTTGCTGCCTCGCACTGCATTATGACAATAAAGCTTCTAACTGTAATTGTAATTGTTGCTCTTAAATATTTAAATATTGTGTTACTATGTGTGAGGATGTGTGGCGGCTGAGCTGTTAACTACTGCTTGCAAACTAAATTGCACCCCTTGGGAATAATACAACAATATTCCAAAAGTCATTAGAGGACTGAAACGTATGCAGAGAACAGAGGTACTGCTAATTATATTATCATACTTTGCATATTTAAAGCAGTAGTTAAGCCTGATGATATTCTTTATTTTTCTTATTGTCAACAAATCTCATGAGACGGCCAAAAACAAACAACGGATTGATCCTACTGAGTGAGTTTATACAGAGCCTGGTGTATGTTATTCCTCTCTACCATAGATCCCTGTTGTCCAAAAACTTAAAAACACATCACTGAACACACTTGCGCACTAAATCTGCAGCTGAAAATAGTCCTCTAAATGCTCTATTTTCAGACAGATGACTATGACACAGCTGCTTTGGAATTTTCAGTGATTTGTTCATTTTAACATGAATATAGAATAGCACAAAACTTATCCTTGAAGATCCACATCATTTGAATAACTGTAAGCTGATGTCGATAGAAAGTGTTACTGTCTCTCACAACAAATAGTAAACACCATTATCAGTAGTTAGTGTCTCATCAGTGACTAATCAGGCAACCCAACATTCTAGCAAGAAGGCATCATTATCCTTCTCATTAAAATGGCATTACTAAATGGCTATTTGTGCTAGTAATTGCTACAAATTGCAGGCACAATAAACCTTAAACAGGACATACTGTGTTTTTTTTTTTTAAAGGCATGTTAAGCAACGCATTGATTTGTAGCCAAACTACAAAACTGGCCTCACTCACCGTGCTAATAGGAATTGGGAGCTGTGGGATGAGGACGAGGGATTGCTTTCACCCACAGTGGCGCTGTTGGCAGTTGCTGTGCTGGGTGGAGGGATGGTGGTGCCAGTGTTGCCTGGGTTGTTGCGTCGCGTTGCGTGGCGGCCCGTCTCCACTTGCTGCCGTGCCGCCTGAGCCTGCTGCCGCTCCAACTGCAGTTGCATCTGGAGCTGCTGGAGCTGGGAGGCTGAAGGCCCTGACGAGTTTATTTGCCCCCCTGCAGCACGTCGCACACCTGACAGCTGAGACAACAACTCTGCAGGAGACACACACAAAAAGAAACTGGTTTCAGTGTTGGTTGTTTCTAAATAAATCATGCTTTCAAAAGACTACACTGTAGATACCTGTAAGAAGATATGACAGACAGAGGGAGGAGACTGGAAGATATGGTCACGTGTACTCGTTTGACTTAAAGTGAGCAATCAACATAATTTTAAAAGCTGCTTGTCATTGTATGTTTGGTTGAGGTCTTTTCTGACTTTGTTCTTTAAAGATTACATCAGAAAGCTAGATTACTTCAAAACATATCCCGCTGTCAACGTTAGATTTTGTCCTGGCAAACATCTGAATAACACAGCCACTGCTGTCAGTCACTGGTTATAGTGCACACAGACACAACTACAAAAAAAGCCTTTAAAAAATGCATTTTTGGGCGCCCCGATAGCCTAATGGTTATGTCGCGTGACCCAAGTGCTAAGGCGTAGTGGCTGTCCCGGGTTCGATTCTGACCTCAGGCGTTTACCACATGTCCTTTCCCACTCTCTCCCGTTTCTGTCCCTATCCACTGTCCTATCTAATAAAGGCATAAAAGGCCACAAATCTTTTTTTTTTTTTTAAATAAAAAATGCATTTTTGGGGAGAAAAATATGATTTTTAAACTAGGAATTATGCATCTTTGTATTAAAAACGTGGTGTCATACGGTACACACTGCACACATTGTTATAATATGACAGGATGTACTACAATGTGAAAAAAAATAAACTTAAGCTAAATATAGTTAGCAGGACTTTCCTGATCATTTTAAGTTGCAGCACCTACACTGAATAAACGAAAAAGAAACTGCCTTCAGAGTTTTCCGATGCTCTGAAGTAAAGATTTTAATAAAAACTATGAGGCCACAGTGATCTTTGACTGCTAGAATCTAATCAGTTCATCACTGAGTTCAAGTGAATGTTTTGTGCCAAATCTGAAGGAATTCCCTCAAGGCATTCAAGAGATAGTGTTCATAAGAATGGGATGGACAGACAGACAACCTGAAAACATAATGCTTCTGGTAGAAAGCTGGCTGGTGGCTACAACTGACAGAGTGACCTACCTATTGACCCCCGACTGTAGATACATTTTGGTAGGCTACGAGCAAAAATTGCATTACTAGCCTGGCTCTACGAATGTTACTTTTAATGGCACATGGTGCAAACACAAGTATATGACAGTATCACTTCAGGACAGAGCACTTCAGCAGTGAGTATAATTGTTTTGCTTCTACTTTTCAATGTCTGAGTGTAAAAGAAAACTAGAACTTGTGATGTTGAGGACGTGAAAATTTCTATTTTTAATCACCAAAAATATATTCTAATTTGTTTTCAGTTTTGTATGCGGTTTAATATTTGCTGGATTTTTCAATGTGGAGCACATTTCCTTAACGTTTGTGCTTTAACTTTTGTATGTGTTAAGTGCCACCATGAAGAATGGCCCAGATGCTAAACACAAAACGCCAAAAAAACAGGGGGGCATGTCTGCAACACATATACATGGCATCTATGGGAAAAAATATTTGACCAATTTTGGATTCAAACCCAAAGACAAAGTACAAGGAGTAAAAGTTCACATTCACAATGGAAATGGATGATTATCAGTTTTACAATGTCGGGTTTTGAGAGGACATAGTTAAGTTTTTCCCTGCTGAAAGTGCTTGTGGAGGATTCAACTCTTCTCTGGTTTTGAAAAAACTTTGTGTGGAGCGTTGGGCACAGGGTGCATCAGTATGACCCTGATTCTCACCTGCGATGGGGTCCATTGCTTCTCTGTTACTGGGGGTGTAAGTGGAGCTCTGTGATGAGGAGGATGAAAGTCCCCCCGTAGAGCCGCTAGTAAAGTGCATATTTGTCCGTCGTGCCCTTGGGCCGCCGAGCCCTCGTCCAGGGTGGAACATCCTGCGTACATGTCGGACACTGCTGGACTCATCGTAAAAAAGGGACTGTTAAGGTTAAATTCAGTGACAACATTCAACAACAACATAATGTGGACATTTAAAACAATAGTTAGGTATTTGGACACAATTATGTGGAGACACAAAAAGGATATTAAATCTCTTGGCGCTCTGTGTTCGAGGGTGAGGTGAGCTGTGAAGTCATCTGTGACGTGGTTGGGGTCCCCTCCTGGCAAGGCAGCACATATTGGACAGATCTGAAATGAGAGAGAGAGGTTTCTGTTTGAGATGCATCAGGGAAGTTCTTTCAGAGCCAAGTATTATCCTGTGTGACTTCTATCAGTATGAAGCATGATAACCAGCTTGGTCACTTAAACTTTATACATAATTTATATAGTACAAAATAATAACTTAACAAGTATTACACAGATGGAGGACTGGACTCACAATGCACAGTTAAATCTTTGCAGCAGAACCAGAAATAATGTATTTTTTTCCTTTTTCAAGGTACTAGCTTCAAACAGAGTGATATCAAGTGATATTATTTGAGTCAATCTATCACACCGCTGTTAACAGACTTTACTTGTACAATCTGTGGAGTTCCCCTTTAAGACTAAATCAATGGTCATGAGTAAATGCTTAATGTACCAAAGTCAAAGCATTTGCAAATTACTACAAGGACTGTACATGGGTCAGTGAGGACAAGACGTCGACTGAGCATATTTGCCTGTCCTTATGTTTGTGTAGGGAGCGGTGTCCTTTAACTAAAAGAGTGGCAGTGATCTCTGCCATTTCACATTGTACAGAAAGAATGCCTACCAAGACTTGACCAAAATAATTAAAAAAAAAAAACACTGCTTTAATGACCGGGCAACTAATTAAATGATCACCTTACTGAAAACCCAGCAACAATTTAGATAGATAGATGCAGCTCCAGCTGCTTTGATTTCTATGTCTTATACGCCAATAACTTGAATACATTTGGATTCTGGTATGTGTTTTGGGAAATTGCATTAATTGCCACCCTACATCAAAAACACTAAAGAATGTTTTTTTTAAATTTATAAAGGCAGCAATACTGTGCAGTGAAGTTAAGTCTGCTCCACAGCTGCTCCTCATCTTTCAGACACACCAATCAGTCTATCTGCACTTAATGCGTTGGAGAACATTAAACTTATTCAGTACATTTCACCATTAAGTCCATTAGGACGATAAGTACTCATCACTAGAAAAGTCAACACTCTTTTGTTCACTGAGACTCTATCATAGCATCACCTGTGTGCATCAGATTCTCAGTGTAGCACTCCAGCACATAACATCCTGTACATTAACTGACATAACAAGCACAGAAACATGCTAGCACTATTTTTCTTTTGGTTCATCTTTAAAAAAAAAGTAATTTTAAAGCACGTGGCTGGCGTTATGCTATATATACACCTTTCAGTTGTTTGCTTTGTTGTCACTTCAGCATTCACTTACTTAAACACCAAATGCATATGAATGCAGAGCCAAGTACTCCTGTTTGAGTAATGTTTGCTAAAACTACAGTTTCCAGCTGACAAAATTGCGTAGCTGACCTAGAAAGTCAAATAACACATTATTGAGCTGTTTGTGAGATTTATATCCTCAGTAGGAACGAATGGGCTTGAGGCTGACTGCCAGAGAAAAGGTATGGAAGTCAGAGAAGTTTCTTCATGGTATGTTCACGGGATCAGTTTAGAGCTGAAACAACTAATTAATTAACAGAAACAGAAAATTAATTCGCAACTAGTCTAAAAACTAGTCTAGGAAGTTAATTTTTAAGCAAAATGCAAGAAATTGATGACTCCACCTTCCAAATTTAAAGATCCGTTTCATTTCTCTGTTTGGAGCTTTTGACAGACAAAATTATATTCTCAAAACGTCACATTCAGCCATGGAAAATTGGGTCACAACTGATAAAATAATCAATATAAAAACAATCATTAGCTGCAGCCCTCTAGTCATTTGGCTGTCATGAAAAAGTATAGAATAATTTAAGCCTTATCCTTTAAATTAACTCAGTTTCACATGCTGCTGTGGCAACATCAACACAATCCAACAAAAACAGTCCACAGTGGAACTCGCTGTTTCAGTTGGCACTGGTGGTGAACTGGAGTACAAATCCTACTGGCTGGCTGCACTCATGTGCTCCAGGAGTTTCTTTTTTTCCACATCATTGCTAGCTGTTGGACAGACTACTGGCTAGTCTGCCAAGCAGGTGTCAGCAGCAGCTTGACCCTTTGCCTTGCTTTGCTTAGCAGTGGACAGTGCTCATAAAACGTCGTTCTCTGGTAATCTATAAATGCCCTTTGCATGTACACTCAGAGGTAATTTTCGGTGACTGAAGGGCGGCACTCAACAGCAATAAAATACTAAAAGTTAAAAGAAAATCCCTCCATATACTGCTGTATATTTGGTGGTTTGTGAAGTGAACTTGTAACCGGTGGGTCGGTTGAGGTTGAGGTGGGAAAGTGAGAGCGACCGCTTGTCCCAGTCACCACCATTATGGGCCCTTGAGCAAGGCCCTTAACCCCTGACTGCTCCCCGGGCGCTGTACGACAGCAGCCCACTGCTCCTAGTATGTATAGTTAAGGTTAACTTTGAATAGGATGGGTCAAATGCAGAGAAGGAATTTCCCCAAGGGGATCAATAGAGGTTAGATTATTATAAATATACAGCACATCAGTGGATGGCAGACTTAAATTGGGATGCTACATGTGCAAGTATATATACAGTGCACAAAATACAGTCCATAAAATGATGGTTTAAAATCTGTGTACTCACCACCTCTGTGGAGGTCTCTGAATGCTCTGAGGTGACATGCTCCTGTAGGGATGTCTCTGTGAAGCCCATCTTGCCACAGTAAGGACATGTGAACGACTGCGGTTGTTCTACTGAAAAGGTGTCTCCTCCATAATACAAGTCTGCAAGAAGACAGCAAAACACAGCAGCTCTTACGTGTAGCCAATCCATATTTTAATGATTATGTTGAATAAGTCAGTCATAAAGCCATAAAGTATAATCACCATGTACAACACAGGCATTATGAATCTGTGTGTGGTCAGTAAGCCATTCAAGTTTGTGTTTGTGCTTTCAGCCAGGTCCTTACCATAGTCTACCCTGGTTAATATACACTGCATGGGGTGCTCTGTGGTGTGTCTTGTTGTTGTGGCTCCGCTCTCGTAGCACGATGCACACAGGTCGTAGTCGTAGCAAATTAAACACTTGAACCGTCTTCCTCTAAAGTTGCCTTTTAAACACGCATCACAGCTCACACCTGCAAAAACAGCAACAAATAATCGTGAAATCAAACACGTGGACCTGACAATAAAGTCACAAATTCCTTATAACCGTGTCTGCAGGACGGACTGTGAGAAAGCAATCTTTATCTGAAGGCCACTCTCACTTACATGAGCATGTGTTTTGGAGTGGCACCAAACCACAAGTGCCAGCAATGAAGAACACTGGCATTCCAACTAACTTCACAAGCAACTCAGAGTCATGGCACAAACATCTGAAAGCTGTTTTCATTGCAGCTTTTGTTACTCATTTATAGCGCACTCATTTCCAGGTAGAATACACCTTCTTGTTTTAGTTCAAGAGATTAAAGTGGAGCCAACAGAAGCAGAAAATACAGCTAATTACTATTTAGTAGGCATCAAATCAAATAATACTGCATGTCTCTGCTACTCTTCAAACACCCCCTCACAACTGTACAAACATAACCAGTTATTTTCTGAGGCTTCATAGTGACATTTCCTTTGAAGGTAAAAAAAAAAAAAAAAATGCTGGCTAGTATGTAAACAAGTATTAAGGGAATTTCCTCTGACTGATCTGACAAACCATACAAAGACGAATCTTCAGGGTGGTAACTTTTATAAACCAAATGCTGACCTGAGCAAACACATCAACTGGCAATAAGCTGTTATCAGGTTGATGTGTTGATTAAAGGTTTGATTGTTTTACAGCCACTTTTACTGGGGCTGACAAAAACAGATGAATGAGTGGTATAGATAGAAAACTTTACTTAGAGGAGCTTACAACATATTTACACAGGGAATCTCAACTGCCTGGACAATCCCAGTTTTATCTCAAAAACTAGCTAGTCCACCATAAGACAGTTAAACGGGTTGCCAAGTACCTTTGTTGTCCTCTGAATAGGCAACAGCAAGTTACTTCAGTTTGCCCCTCTCTCCTATAGGGGCTAACTAACACTATTGTGCCCATGTTTGCATTATGATCGTAACTTCTGATGATTAAACGAGACAATCCCCTAGCTGACCTGCTAACATTATGTTGTGACTCAATAGCCAAATATACAGAAATTAATTAAGCATACTAACTAATGACTTCACCCCAGCTAGCAAGTAGCCGGCCAGCTAGCTAACTTAGTGACTGGTTTATGGTGAGAGGCCTCAGACTTTCTGTCTTCTTGATGACAGTGCATTCGCTAACAACAGTATGTGACTGGACGGGACAGTATGGCGCTAATTTAACAGCTACGGGCTCTTAAATGAACAAATTTAAGAAAAAGACGAAGCTGGCTACACTAGTATATTATCATTCACATGTAAGGAGGTTATAAATGCACGTATAAGCGACATAAAGTCACAGCTACACCAACGACTCCTTACATTAGCATGCATTAGCTTGCTAGCTAGCCCCGCTAACCAAAGGTAGCGCAGCACCTAGCAACGGCTAACTGCTAAGCTCCGCTCTGCTGCCGTATCATTGCGAACAGGTTGAGTGAAGTTACAGCCGCTAGCCTCGAATTACGAAACACGAGACATTTATGTACACCTTAGCTGCTGACAGCAAACGTATATGTCAAGAGACGAGCCTGGAAACACGCCGCGGAAAACGCAACAACCCCCCACCCCCCCGACTTGAATAAGCACTTAGCAGAGCTAGCCGAGCAGCTAGCAGCTCAGGTAATGTAGCCAGGAGCTGCTTATCAACTCACCCTCATGTCGGGACATCCTACAAACAGCGACACAGCCCCTCCTCGGGCTCCCCAGCGCGCTCAACGGTGTACGATACAGTTTCTGAGATACTAAACTTGAAAAATCCTTCACCCTCGTCTCTTTTTCGAGCAAGATGGATCCCCAGCAGCTTACAGTTTGTTCTGCTTCCCCTCCCAGAGTGTCACTTCTGGCTGGCTGCTGCGGGTGAACACCAGGCGGCGCTCTCCTACATGAAATCACTCCGCTCTCATTGGGTAATTGTGCATTGTGCACCCTCAGTACTGCCTCGCAGGACTTTTGCCAAACCTTTGCATTTGTCAAAACACACTAATGGAAAGCGTTATCAGTGTTATATATAGAAATATATGTAATGGGGCCGCCATTTAGCTCACTGAGTTAAGGCGATACCACATGGGCACAGTCCCTTAGCAGCGGTCATGAGTTCGAGTCCGGCTCTAGACCATTTGCTGCATGTCACTCTCCTCTCTGTCTACCCCCAATTTCACTCTGTCTCTCTCTACCCCCCACCCCCCCACACACACAAAAACATACATTACATATATATGTAATGCATAAAAAACTAAATTTACATTTCTAAATTTAACAATAAAGATCAGGATCAGCTGCAAGAAGAAACAATACAAATGCATGTAGGCATGTTTGTATTTTTCTCTTGTAGTATTGTGTTTATTTGTTTGGTTTTGCTTTGTGCAAAGAATTAATCAACACAAACCTGCTGACACATTACTTTATAAAACTACTTGTATGACTGAAACAACTTTATTTTATAGGAGCCTCTGTTCCAGGCAAACCTTATGGATATTAAACATTACTTTCTAACATAATTGTATTGTCAGTTAATCTATTTTTTCTTCTTCTGGTAACTAATTAACCATTTAGTCTACTAAATGTCAGAAATTAATAAAACATGCCCATCAGAGCCCAATCGACTTCTTCAAGTTGCATGTTTGACCAGCAAATCTGAGTATTTTCTATCTCCAAGGATAAAAAGACACCAAAAAGAAGCAAAATCTCATATTTCTTATGCTGGAACCAGAGAAAGGTGAATGTCTTAATTATCAATGGATTATCCAAACCGTTCAATAGTTTTCTGTCAATCACATTATATTTAAATACACTAATTATTTCCACCTACTGTTGTGAGATGTATTTTAAGAAATAAAATTAGTTTATAACAAAATGATCATGAGCAGGCTGCTAACTAACAATTAGCTACAGGCAGCACCTTTTAAATTTTAAGCAAAAGTTAGAAAAAAACATGATGATCAAGAAGTTCTTTGAAAAAAGTCTTTATTTTTGTACATAAGATTCAGTTCATTTCTGTGCTGATGAGGACACATACAGTCTGACAAACCAGTGCATTACAATGAAGACTTCACAGCAGTGTCGAAGGCTGGGCCGGAGCTCACAACTCTCACTTTGTGCCTTACACTTCCTCAGAAGTTATCCGAAAAGCAAATCTGATCGGAGAAAACGACCCCAGACCACCTCAAATGAACAAAGAGAGACTGACAGCTCCACCCTCGTGCATAAGCCCGGTGTGGCCGTACAATCGTAGAACGACTAACAGTTACACTTTCTGTACATACAATTTATTACATGTGCTTCGTGTCAACAGTGGAAAGTGAGAGCTGAGGAGTATTAAAATATTCCGAGGCTGCCTCTTCTTCTTTGGATTTTCCCTCAGATTTATTTTACAACAACAACAAGGGGGAAAAGTCAAGAAACGGGCAGGAACACATTCTCCTCAATATACAATATAATCTCTTCTAACATTTTGTGTATCTGTGCAACTTCTGGAAACAAAAACAAGGGAGAGAACCTGAATGAAAGAGGTACTGTGTACCGCGTATGGGAGGCTACCAGTGAATCACTTTAGATGGAGAAAACTGGCGAGTGGAGAACATTTATTTCCAAATTAGAGGAATAATTTGCAAATGAAAAGGTTGAAATTGGTAGAATTTCTTCTCAATCAGCCTCGACGTTCAAATCACAGCCATTCAACAGGGTTGGAAATATAATTTTCAATCAAATAAAACCAAAATAGTGGATACAAACCCTCATCTTCGTGTATATTTCAGTACAGAATAATTATACTTTCATTTTTCATCAAAATATAACACTATTTACATATTTGCATTAGCTCTGAAATTGTGACAAAAGCCAGATAATTTTCCGAATGTGTCAAACGTTAATGTCGTCATTCATGATACTTGCAGCACCTGAGCGAAATCATGTCTCTGATCACTGATCACACACAAAAAAAACATTAAATTAAATGCAAACACAATTATATACATTTTGAAGCTTTACATTTGTGAGCACTTATATTTACAGTACAATCAAAGTTTTGGGATTTTGAAGGCGCAGCTTTCTGTATGCCTCAGTAACCACAGTGACATCTAACATCACAGTCGGTTAACTAAAATGAAAAGTATAAAAAACAAAAGCATACACACTGCACCTGTGCTTAAAAAAATGTTTCTGTCTTTAGCCAACATTTGGAAATTAAGGATGTGCCATGTTATATTGTTAAAATTCAAACAAACTGCTATAAAATGCTAAAAGATACAGTGTTTCATAAAAAGAGTTTAAGCTATCAGAGCTCCAACACATGTAAAGTTCACATACTGTCTGGTTAGAGCTTTGGGCTTTCATGCGGTGATGCTTTATACATGTGTAAGGTGGCTTAGGCAACTTTGGATCCTCATAGTAAAAAACCTGAGTACTTCTTTTGTTCTAAAGCTGGAGTGCTGCTAATTCTGCTGTATGTAATACAGATACATGATGCTACTTTGTTAACAGATTCCTGATAAGTGATGCTTCTTCCTTCTTCTCACCTCCGGATCCTCTTCTTGAACTGACTTGACCTGACTTCATGTCTATCTGCGATAAAGAAGCTGGTGTGGAGCAAATGGCGTGTGCAAATACTTCAGATACAGTGAGTGTCTGTGTCTCTGTACATGAGCCCACCTCAGTGTTGTAACTCAGTGCTTGAAGCAGCACAGTAAAAGAGTGAGGAAGTATTAGCAAACACTATCTGATTCATGCCAACGTAGGAAACAGTGATGGTGTTCTCCAGGTAGTCGATGTGTCACAACACTGAGGTGTCTGTGGGTCTTGTGGCGTCTCCTCCGTCTGTCCGACTGACTGTCACTTTATGCGACCTGATGGTGTCGGGCTGGAAACCTCAGTTCGCCATTTCCTCCTTTGAGTAGTCCCTGGATTTTCTTTTGAAGAAGCCCAACTGGAAGAGCAGAAAACATAATTAAAAAATCTACTAAAAGGTGACTCGCTCTAAATTCACTGCCTGTGTTTGACATTTTGGTAAATACGCCTATTTGCTTTCTTGCTGAGAGAAAGAAGATTGATGGCATCTGCCTGTTAAAAATGAAGAGGGAACCAGGACACAGTCTGAAAACAAGGGAAACAGCCTTTTTTTCAAATCCTTACTATAATCTGTCTAGCAGCACCTCTAAAGCTCACTAACAAACACACTATATCTAATGTGTTCAATCTGTACAAAAACCAAAGTGTAAAAGCGACATTATATGGTTTTATGTAGGATTATTTATTTGTGTTTATTTGGGTCAAAATCACTATAAAACATATTCAGAAATACTCTACACTGATCAGCCACAACACTGTGAAGTGAATAACATTGATCATATTGGTACTATGTGGTGTTCTGACAGACTTAGACACCCAAATAAACATTGTCCCAGAACAAGCACACTCCCTCATGCAAATGGAAATCCCAAATGTCACTGGCCTACCCCCCGCAGGAAAATGCACCCCACCACGTGGAAAAAACATCAACCAATCAGGAACATCTTGAGGAACATGACAATGGCCCAAGATGTTGATTTGACCTCCAAACTTCCTAGACCCCATTCTGATCAAGCATCAACAGGATGCAGCGGAGCAAGTTTGATTGACAGAGGCCCCACTGCACAACCCAGAGTACCCAAAGAATCCACTGCCAACGTCCTGGTGCCAGATCCCATAGGACACCCTGAGAGGTCCTCTTGTCCATGCCCAATGGTTCAGAGCATTTTTGACAACATAAGGGGGACCAACATAATATTAGGCAGGTGGTCATAATGTTATGCCTGATCGGTGTATTAATGTTGTTATGCACAGACTATTTGGCCAGAGGAGTCTGGGCATCACCATGTACAAGCTGAGATATTTTTTATACTGTGAAGATGTACTGTGTTCGTTACTGATGTATTTGAAACAGATTAAATGTTCCACCGTGTTTCCAGTCTCTGTGCTAAGCTAAGCTCATCTTCCTCTGGTTCTAGCTTCATATCTAACATCAAGAAAGCAGACATGATCAAAGCAAATTGCTTTCCAAATTACTTCCCAAAATGTTGAATTGTGTTTGCACTGTAGGGACAAAATGCCACAGCGGGTCGGGATGTATTTGAAGATTTGAAATACTCTGCGTGCAGTATGATTTAGGACAAATTACCCTCCAGAGAATGAAGATGACAAGTGCTAAGATCAGCAGGCCTATGAGGATGCTGAGGATGATGATCCAGAAAGGGATTCCTCCTATGGTCTCTTTCGAAACCTGGATCTTCACCTGGTTAACACACACAAACATACTGTAAATGTGCACATATAGTACATGTAAACACACACAAGCATTTACCAAAAAGTAAGACAATACAAGCACATAATAGTAAAACTTTACGACTTACACTTCTGGTCTTGCCGTTGCTGCCCAGTTCAAACAGATTTGTTTTTCTGAGCGTCAAAGTGGCGTTCACTGTCATGTGCAAACTGGAAAACTCGCCCTGTAAGATAAACCTCCTTTAAATGTTGGCTTTCTTGTCTTTCCATGAATCAGATAGCTGTCAGTCTACATTACTAATGTGTTGGTGTGTAATTTATCAGCATCCATGACAAAGCAGAGGCCAGAGAAACAAAAAATCAAAAGTCACACGTCACCTTGAACCTACCTTGATGAACGTAGCTTTCCACACTCTGAACGTGACGTTGACCTGACTGATCTTAGCTTCGGGAATGGAGCAGCTAAATGATGCACAGTCTATGTTTTCGCAGCGCTGCAGAACAAATCAAACGCACACTGTAAGACAGGAGCAGGAACGTCTCAGCAGTCTTTAAAAAAAACAAATCTGATCACTCACCAATAGGAAGACACTGAGCGTTTCTTTCTTCGGTTCGTTCTTTACAGCTTTTGTATTAATTTTATCAGGGTTGATCCAACGTTCTGCGTTACATTTCACCTGCGGAGCAGCAAGAGGCACACATGAAGGTGGGTCTGCTTGACACTACTGCATGTCCATGTGTGTATATAGATACCTGTGGGCTTTTGGAGATATGTGTCAGGTACAGTAACTTGTTCTTCAGTGGAGACAGACGAGGATAAGTCACTGTGAGGTCAAGAGGTTCAGACAGAATGCTACCTGACTTTTCCACCTGAGGACATATGAGTTGGAGAAGAGTCAGGAGTGGCCTCTGTTTTACAGATGCCCAAATTACAAATCCATCACATCTGCATGCAGCTGTATACTCTACGTTTAAACGAATAACTCATCAGCAGATCGTGGTGTGCAGATGTTACCGTATAGCTGATGTTGACTTCCTCTCCAATCATCCTGGTGTCATTGAATTCTGCTGCATACTGTTCGCCCTCTTTGACGACAATGTGTTCATTCCCATGCACCCCCCTGAAAGATGCACATTTTAAAAAGACACATTACATTTTTCACCTCTCAGTAAGAGCTTCAGGTACAGAATGGTGCTCATAAAACGTCAAATGTAGATTAAAAAGTATTTTAGATTGATCCAAGTCTTAGATGTCTAAACTCTTGGTACCACTGTACAATAAGGCACTCTTGGTATATTTGCTGTTTCTAATGACTTTTTTTATTGCGTCAATATATCATTTATTATATTATTATTATACTCAATTACTACTAGTAAGTATTAATATGTATTTACTAATTCCACCTGCAGTGTATTTTCTGGCTGCTTTGGAGCAGTACAAGAACATGTAAACAAAACATTAATGTGTTATCACCCTATAAAGTTGATACAGCACTGGGAGACAGCTAACACGAAGCAGCAGCAGTAGCATGTGTAATGGTGTTTCTGACCACTTAATAGACGTAACTGCAATATTCACCCCCCCATTGTAGCTGTTTTACTGCCTAAGAAGAATGTTTGGCTATTTAGCAGCTAAATGCTCCACTATGTTCATCAGCTAATCACTAACATTTGATCTGCCTGCCTTCTGGGGCCTGGATGGAGGCATACATTTGGTTTTTAGAGCTGTTACATCCCTGAAAACAGCTGCTTACTGCATCTGGGAACAACATTGGTGAGAGCAGTGAGAGTGAACCTTAACAGTAAAGTTAAAGCTGTAAAAACCAAAACAAAGCACTGCAAAGTTGGGTAATAATTACCTGTAGATGCAGCGCTTTAAGTGACTTATTTTGCATAACATATTGTTGATCTGTTTTTAATGGGAAAGAGTAAAATGTGGGACTCACTGTTTACTACAATAAGCCATCAAGCCACTGTGAGGGTTAAAATGTAATCAGTTACTAATAAATAGCTTCTGGACTGCAAACTCTTCCTGAAGGTCAAGGGTCAAACTACCTGTGAAAAGTGTTACTACTTGTGATAGCAGGATTGAGGCAGTCAGTTTGTTTAACCATCTCTTTCATCAAAACTAAAATAACGACTGAAATGATTGCCTTGAAATTTTGTACAGACATTCAAGGTTACCAGAGGATGAATGCTATTAACTATGGTGATGCCCAAACTTTATCCTGCCACCACCACCAGAAGACTGACAGTTTCATTATTTAGTAAAATGTCTCAACAGCTAATGGATTAATTTTCGAACGTTTGGTGCAGACAGTCATGGTCCCCAGAGGAAAGAGCTGCAACAACTAATCAACTATTAATGCAATCATCAAATATTTTGAAAATTAATATTAAAATATTTCTAAGTAAAAGAAAGTTACAATTCTCTGATTTTTAGCTTCCTTAAAATGTATATTTTCTAGTTTCTTTCCCCCTCTATGACGGTAAATTTGATATTTTTGGGTTGTGGACAATTTGATTTTAAGATGCCATCTTAGACAGTTAAACACTGATGGACAGCTTCTACCATTTTCTTACATTTTATAGACCAAACAACTAATCGATTATTCAACAAAATAATCAACACATTTACATTAATCAACAATTCAAATAATCATTAGTTGCAGCCCTACCAGAAGATGAATCCTGATAACATATGTAAGCCTCTGTCTTTTTATTTAGCTCTATCATCACGTCAAACTAAGACAGTGAACTTGGTAAACATGAAACCTGCTTAACAGAATGCTACATCAGCACATGACACAAGACACGCTATTTTAACACAAGTTATCCAACAATGCCGTATTGAGCTGTGGTACCAAGATGTCTTTACTCCAACAAAAGGGAAGCACAAGAAATCTGATACATTATTATTGTTATTGTAAGAATAGACATTTCTTGTGGTGGGCATTTTGACTTGTTAAACACAGATTTACTATTTGTGATGTTACACCTGTGCCATGACAAGACAAAATGTCCACTTTGAAAGGGCTACAGAAACCAGCATTGCATCCATTAAGATATTAGTTCAGTAGCAGTTCTGCAACTACTCACACTCCGAATGTGACTCCAGCTTCATACTTCACAGGGATGGAGATCTGCACGCTGTTGTCACCCCTAGTAGAAAGCAGCTCTTCACTGTCACTGTGGCAAAATAACAAAAAACAAGTTTGTTTGATTGTGATGCATATTGTGTAATATGTACAAGAAAGCAAATTCACTCTTTTTTTGCATTTATTCAGTCAAGCCCAAGTTTATTTTCTAAAATTTCCACATGAACAACATTCCAAAATTCATCTTCTAACAGCTCAAACACTGTGATCAACCTTGGGCTCTATGGATCAGAAACACTTGGAAGAATTTTGGAATAAACAAAAGGTATCTCTGTCCCCATCACCAGGCCAGAGTGAGATTCGAAAAACTAAAAAGAAACTGACATTTATACTCTGGCCTAATCAAAACAGCCTGATAACAATGAGCCACTGACACTGATGTTATTGAACCTGAACCTGCACCTCTTCCAAATTTCATGCAACAGAAATGAACCACAGCAAATGTTGCATCCATTTTAGTCATAGTAGGTGGCCTATTTACTGAATGTGCAACAATCGGAAACCTTGGAAAATGTAGCTGGTTGTGTTTTGATAGCAAATACAGCGTGTTCCTAGTTTACGGACCTCTGAGTGGAAGAAGTTCATTAATCACAAACATAAGACTCATCAGCTTCAGACTTAAACACTGATTCTCTCACCTTGTAGCTGTCACATTGATCTGAATTGTCTCCTGAATATGATTAGGATTCACTTCAAATTTCACCTTGAAGTTTTCCTGTAGATATAAGATCACAGCATAGATTTATTTAGCAGCAGTAATGACAAATATTATATATATTAATATATACTGTACAGCTAATATGTGACCTAGATCCTGCACAGCCTGGCTGAAACTAACCTCTGCATTGTTTCCCAGGAAGGGGTATCCAACAGCACACTCCACCTTGGTGTTATTCAAAGTGCAGTCTTTCTCTGGCTGATAATGAAAAACAAAACATCATAACACATGTTTCAATTCATACTTTGTACACTAATATGAGGCAGAAAGAGGAGAAGCAGAAATCTCACCTCTACTTTAACATAGTTGATGTTTGGTGTGAAACTGAGGATCACTTTGGTGTTGTATGCGTTGTCTTTGCTGTTTCTTAAGTTGATGTTCACATCAATCTTGGCTTTGTCGTTTACTTTGATCACCATGCTGGAGACATAAATAAAAAACTGTCATCATGCCTGGTTGTGATCCACAAATCTCCCCACAAGGGTGCAGTCATGCTCTGGAAGGGTTTGCAGCTTGTAAATCTAACACTCTACTGATATATAGTGCATAATAAACAAGTTCTATGTGAGAAAATCACTTTTTCATGTATGAAACAGTTACTGGATGTTGTTACAGTTCCTCCTGCCCATACTAGCTGCGAATAAATCCCAGAAAAATGAGAAACGGCTAAATTAATGGTCCTCATTTTGTGGAAAACACAATAATACAGCTGCAGCAGGCAAAATTATACAGGTGAATGTCTTCCAAAGTAAGCATGAAATTCATTTTTTGTGTAACTACTCATTCACTGCAGTTTAGCCAGAAATCACTGCTTGGAAAATGATGGAATTTCACAAAACAGAGATCTAATTGGAAAAGGATCTCTTTGTAGTCTTGGTAGACAGGAGGAACAATTACAGCAACCAGTGCTGCTCTCGGTGCACATACTGCTTGTACTTTTTAAAGATTATTAAAGATAGATATTGTCAAAATGTGACTATATCCTTTAATGCTAACTCCACTCACCTTTTCACACTAGGCTCTGCTTTGAGGGAGAGATCAGCAATGCACTTTTGATCACCTCCACAGTCCACTAAAGGAATCTACAGGACACAAATAAGAGAAAATAAATGAAACCTTAAAGCTGCGTATTGTTGTTTGCATAATGTTTGACACCAAATGAGTTTAATACTAGGAGACAGTGTCGAAGACACATAGGCCATTTTACATGTTTCCATCTCCTCATGCCAGGATTACCACAACAGCCTTTCTACCTGCCTGAACCAAAAATCTATCGATCGACTCCAGACTGTACACAACTCAGCTGCCAGGCTTTTATCCAGAAACAGGAGACATTAACACATCACTCCTGTCTTAACTTCCTTATGGCTAGCTTCCAGTGTGTTTTGGGTGGATTTTAAGAGTTTATTGATTACTTTTAGGCCCTTAATGGCTTTTCCCCTACTTATATTGTTGGCCTTTTAGTACCATACCTGCCTGAAAAAATATGTGCAAATACGTGCCAGGCAAATATGTGATCCTATAGATGACAGAAAAGGTAAGAAGCTACCATTTAGATGTGCACACACTCTTATGACAAAGTAAGGGACTGCTGCTACAAAGGTTAAATCAGGAGGCTTTTTAAATGCCATTAAAAATATAGTGGCTGAATTTTCACTTGGTCTTCAGGCTGGTGAGGGGGATGATTTACAAATGAGGCATCCAAAATACAGAGTTTATCAGTGGTGAACTTAGAGTCAGATGTAACCACAGTTTAATTTATGTTTAATATGTGTATACAGTCTATTAGGTACGCCAAGCTGAAACTAATGCAGTCTATTGCAACTGTCATGTAATAAATGTCACTTTTACTAAAGGTTATAATCAGATTTAACTGCAGGATTATTTGGAGGATGTGGTTTGTGATGCTTTTGACTTTTACCAGTGAGGGTCAGCTAACTCATAGTTCAGTTTTATCTAAGTTTTACAAAGTTGTATGCATTCCAATAATTTTGAACTACTTTAAGGTGAAGCTCAGAATTACGTCTTCATTACTGTATAACTGTGTAATTTCAAGTAGCTATGAATTGCGGTGTGAGACGCTTAGAATGTGCACTTTATATATAGTCTACAGTCGCTCTGAACAAGCAAACCAAACTCTGGCCTTACAGAGGGCGTTTTTGCACTTTACGCTGAAGTAGGACACTGTAGATTCTCCTACACCCTTAGAGGCGGAGGGTGGGATGCTGGCTACCCACTAGTGGTTACTAAATCCTACACATTGGTCCTTTAATAGGAAATTATCATAAAAAATACTGAAAAATAAAACAATAACCAATATTTGTATATTAATAGATTGTAGTTTTTCAGTTAGATGTATATTAAAGATTTTTTTTTAATCACTTAATTGAAGTCTATGGGAAAACCATATGAGACACACTTACTTTTCTTCAGTAGTTTTATTGGTCTTAAAACAAATCCTGGGCAGATATTTATAATAAAATTGTGATATTTGGCTTCAGACATGAGCAAAGAAATGAGAATGAAAATAAGCTGCGACTGCTGTGTATTTGTTTAATACTGCTGACTAAAACAGGGGCATTCAAATGACCTTAATTTCCTTTGCCTTTTCCCTCTGAGTGTTTGAGGGTCACAGTTGCATTTGTTCCCATTCTCAATAGTCTCCCACTGGACTGTCAGGATCAACAGAGTCTGCTCTCCCAAGAAAGGGCGAGAGACTAGAATATCATGCACAGCACAATGTCAGAAGAAAAACGGCAACTTCCGTTTGATGACTTCCTGTTTCTGTGTGTGTGTCCCTTCTCTTCCTTTCAATAACAATAACAGGAGAGGTCCTAATAACCCCTCCTCGCCTGTGGAAGTGCAGCGTACGTTGCTGCTACGACTGCATCTGACACCGAGTGGAGTCAGGATGTGTCGAGGCTTTTAAACACAACTATGATCCTGTGTTTACAAGTGAGTCAAAGGCGGCGCTGCTACTGATGTTTATTTCACACACTCACAGGCTTTAATTGCAGCCTTTGTCATACGTTCAAGCGGACTTTGAAAACATCACTCATTGCGACAATTATCTGGAAAACCCTCTTGTTAGAATATGCATGTGGGAGTGTGGGAAATTCGTCCCGGCTGTTGGTGTTGAAACACTGATGCAGACTGGAGGAAGCCCTGAAGAATGGCAGTCAGCTGTTGCAGATGCTAATGTTCTGTAACAGCAGCATGTTAGGAGCCAGAGGAGAAAAGCCCATTTCTCTTGGATTATAAAGACAGACAGATGGAGGATGTTTGAGACGAGGTCCAAATCCTTCCTGTCTGTGACTTTAAATCTTCTGCTTACTGTTATCTGACAGTTCATTTACTGAAAGAGACTCTTTTAAGTGATATAAAGTGGTCTTACTGTCTTGTTGATGGATTTGGGAAGGTTTTCATCCAGGACGGGGCCTTGGTCCTCATCAACTAGTCCAAACTCCAATGACACCAAGAGAGGGTCTCGGAAGTCCAGCCGGGCCTGATGGAAGAGGATGAGGAGAAGTAGGGAGGAAATAGATAAAGGAGGAAGAAAAAGAGGATGATAATATAAGCAAGACAGACTTAAAGGTCCTTTAGACCTGTGTGTCACTTCTTAGGGTAATCAAACCTCTATTTAAAAATCTGTTGGTGTGTGCAGAGGATTGACTGATTGAAAGCATTTTGACTCTGTTTTCCTGAAGTTTTGCTGCATCTAATTTTGTTTATATGACATGATTCAGACTGTAATTAGGAGCAACTGATACTTTAAAAAATGTTCACACCAATCTCTGAGTCATTGCAAGTGAGAGATATCAGGAGTTTCTGACAGTGATGATGTCTCCCACTCCCACAGTGAAAAGAAAACTGGAGAGTTGATTAGAAAAACATAGTCTGGTTTGATTAATGTCCATTTGTGCTGAGGCTGCAGATGATAGGGTCAGAATTTGGCATTAAGTGTATGAGTCCATGGAGCCAAGCTGCCCAGAGTCAACAGTCCAAGCTGCTGGTGGGTGTTGGGAATGTTTTTTCACCACACTATGTACCCCTTAAAACCAATCGATCAAAGTTTGAATGCCAGAACTGACAATGTCCATCCCTTTATGGCCACAATTTAATATCTTCTAATGCTTCCAGCATGTCAAAAGTAAGAGCAAAAGTAATCTTAAACTGGTTTCATGAACATGACAGAGTCCAGTGGACTTTGGTGGCCTCCCAAGTCATCAGATCTCAATACAACTGAACATATTTGGGATATGATAGAACGGGAGATCATGCATCTCAAAAACCTGAAGCAATTATGTGATCATGTCAACATTTGCAGTAGTGTTGAAGGTTTTGAGGAAAATATTTCATTGCAATTTTCCTGACAGACATTGTGATTCGATTTGTGATATAATTTCTTAAAGTTGAACTTTAGTTCAATAATTACTGTGTAATATATTTAAAATGTGATGAAGCATCACCACAAGACACAGGATGCCATGAATTAGTAAAACCACTGATATGACAGTTTAAACCCTTTGTCAGACATGCTGCATAAAGTATATCATAAAATTGCAGCCCTGCGATTTGTTAATTTTACAACCGTAATGGATGAGACTCTGAAATGAATATCTCCAATACAACATGGAATCCATGCCACCAAAAACTGAAGCTGTTTTAGGAGCAAATGGAGGCCCTGCCCAGTATTAATATGGTGCACCCAATAAAGAGCTTGCTAAGTCCAAATACAAGCCTTCTTGGCAAACCATCCAACATTTCACTTTAAACCAAAAACGTCGTACTGATGGTAGAGCAAAAGTCAGAGAATCATCAGCCACTGGAAACCATGAACATCAGTACAACATTTGTGCCGGTCCATTTACCAGATGCTGGGATGATTCATTCAGTCATTCACTGATTTAATGAAAACTTAATCATCAGTTTGTGGAACTAGTGGCACCACAGGAAAAGCCACAGTCACCAATGTCATAAAAGTCATATATCAAAGATATCTGATTGAAAACCAAAAAGATCAAGCATTTACTGGTGCTAGAGGAAATGTCACAGTCACTGGAAGCACAAAATACTACCATTACCATCCTTAGAGCTGCACCATGTGGATAAAAAGAAGGTTAATCCACCAGAGTAAATGAAAAAGCATGTGTGAGTGTGCAGGGCCTTTAAGTGATTGAAACATGATGATACGATGGAAGAGCTGCTTCACATTGAAGCTTGGCATGTATTGGAAAGTCACAGTGAGGCAGAAATATAGGACTTTGTTGGGCTTGATCCAAATGGTGATTAAACTGAAAACGACCCGGACAAAGAGCAGAACATGAGAGCGCTGCATCTTTAGTTGGGCACATGACGGACGAGTGCAACGTCAACAGTCCAGCTTGTGCCAAAGATGACAAAGACTGATCAGATGGTGTATAACATGGCGCTATGTTGGCTACTGGTTCTTTTCCACCATTTAACCAGCTCCACTGAAAGTTCTTTTCACACATGTTAGTGCGCTGTCCTTTAGGGCTGCAGTGTCCAGGTCAACTGGTCGATTGGTTGGTAGATATGCTCTCATCTGACCAAATTCTCATTAATCAGAAAATCTCTGGTATTGCTTAAATGAGGAGAAAAGTGCTACATCAACATCCTTCCGGGACCAATGTGGTATTTCTGGCAACTGGAGGAACAGACTACTTGAGAACACCTTTGCCTTTCTCAACTTTAAACTTGCCCAACTTAATGAAGACAATGAGGTCTGGCTTATTTAACATTTACTGACTGTTTACTTGGCTGCAAACTAATTAACACCACGCCAAAGAAGCTACTGGTGTGACTACATTTTGATAAAAGAGATGCTCAAAAAGTTGTGTAACTTTTTTAACCAGCAGTTTGCACATCACAGCTCTCCAACCAATATGGCAGATCATCTAAAAACTCTGTGCTGAGGCTGGACTCTCACTACAGGAGATTTAAATCCTGGCAGATTTTAAAATCGGGTTGGATCAGACACATAAGGAGAAACTTCCCAGATATTCTTCGCTTTAATCTCCGACGTGCATGTTGCTCTGGGAGAATTATAATCGTAACCTTCCCAATTTCTACTTGTAAATATTGAACATGTTTGATGCTAATCAGGTGGTCTTAATAAGTCTGTGAGAAGTTTCGGGGGATTTAAGAGTGAATCTGCAAACCTGTCACATAACCAAATAATCTGGACTGAACATCAGTTTAGACCAAGATCACAGATAAGATTTCAGCCCCAAACTCTTGTGAGCTTACTCTTTTCTATGTTCTATTCCTCAATAGTTCTTGTGCTGGGATCACCCAAAGATTTTTTTCTAGATTTTTATATTTATTTATGATTCATTTCAACCAATAAGACATTTGAGTTCACTCAGTGCACTGTGGTCAGTTTAGTTCACCCACAGATAACATGCAGATTTTTTTTCTCCGTGACCAACTGATTAGTTGAAGACTGGGTGCGATTTCAGTCCACCAAGATTTTCTTCGGTTGGCTACAGACTTACTGTCTATGTGCAGTGAACACGGTAATAAATACTTGTGTTCTGACACAGAATAGGAGACCCTTTAATACTGATGTGGACGAGGCAACGGAAGGTTTGACTACAGCAGTCTGAGGTTTGGAGACACTGCATCAGCACAGATTAGACATGTATTGATTTCCAATGCGTCTCCTTTTAGTTCATGCAGCTGCTGTCAGATCTGTCCAGCTTTGGGTTTGGTCCATGTTGGATTCAGAGGAAGTAGATGTGCTGCTTTTTGCAATTGGGACAAATTTTCTGACCTCCGAAGACCTCCGCCCTGAAATATGTGGGAAGCTTCTGCACAAACTGGCACACAAGAACAGAGCAGGTATTCATGCTCAGCACACACAGCAACAACAGCTGTTTCCACTGATTAGTTCCTCTTTCTCTCGCCCAGGGGCAGCTAATCAGAGAAATCCATGGCTGCAGTGAAAGTCTGGAGAGAGAAAACTGCTGGACACTGCTTAGGTTTACAGTAGGTGGTGCAGTGGTAACATTCAGAGGTTTTGGTTGTGATGAACAGTGTGCGATGATCTTATTAGATCACATGATCTTGTTGGATCACATGGAGAAATCTTAACCAGAAATGTCACATTCACAAAACACCTTATTCACCCTCTTATTCATCTTTGTTCATTCTTGTTCTCTCCCCATCTCTCCATGTGTCTACACATAATTTATCACCCAGAGCAGCACGGGGCTGAACTGAGCCGGCTTTGATCAGGATGGGTCTGTTTCATGTTAGAATCAAGGTCTTGCTGTCCTGCATCGGCCTTCTCACAGCTTTGTCCTGTCTCCTCTCTGGCTAACAGCCCTCAAACCCCAATTTACATCTCCAACAAACGCTACAATACAACTTTCATGAATGCCACAGAGATTTAAGTCATCCAGCTGATCTGAATACTGTGTTTATTGGATAGAGGGCTAAAAAAAAAAGGTTTGGGGGTGAATTTGACAAGAAACAATCATAAGGATCAGAGTACTTGCCGACATCATGAATTTTTCCTGCACGCATCTTCTCCCTCTGTCGTTGATGACGAAGGCCTTGGTGATCCGACGATCACTTTTATCATCAGTGCCAATAAATGAAGCTCTGGCTTTTGCACGCAGAGCATCCAGAGTCAAAGTATAGCGGATTTCTGCAGGACACAACAAATTTAGAAAAACATGTAGGGATTAAAAAGTGAGGAAAAAAAGGATCAGGATCATCAACAACATCATGTTGTGCTGTGTAGCTCACCTGCAACAGAGTTTGAGTCCTGCTGGTCAGATTTGATGCTGTAGAAGAAACACACGTCGGTCGTCACACACACAGATTTGCGTCCACCGTGTTCACACTGGTGCAGAGACTGCTGCAGGTTGATTTTAGCAGGGTTGAAAGTCATGTTGGCGTGCAGCTCTGCAACGTCCCTGGACCTGGAAAAATGAAATCAGTATGTCAACTTCGAGAAAACAGTACCTAAACAGAGTGCATTTATCCAACTACTGCACAAAATTTCAATTTGAGGTGCTTATTTCCATCTTCTGAAACTTCATACTACCACTCCACTACATCACAACCCTTTAAATTTATCTTGTGACCCTTTGCAGAGGCCTTAACCTTATGTTGGGAACCCCAACTGAAAAACTGTTCATAAGGTAGTAAAACTAGGTCCGCCTCGACAAGCTGCAACAGTGACATGCTAAATACACACTAGTGCATTATGTAATACGCATGTGTCACTCAAGGCCCATTTTTCTGCATAATGAGTACTTTTAATGCAATATATATGTGTGCATGCTGACACATTTTCAAAGATTTGAAACAAGGAACGGATGCATCTTGAGCACAAAACTTGGCTCTCTCTCCATCCAACTGTTAAGCTTCCTAAAACACAGCCAACGGTCCAGGAAGAACCGCTGCCTGCTGCCAAATCCTATTTAAACTCTAAGCCACTTGGGAGATGGAGTTTTCACACAGCTTAGTTGAGCTTCGGCCAGTAGAAGCTGTGGGGAAAAGGTCCGCCTGGAAAGTTAAATCATGGTGTAGGCTGATGTTTCAGAACTTTGTGGGTTGAAGTCTGAAGTATGCAGCCGGGGGTTTTAACAGAGAGATCATTAGGAAGTTGTTGGTCTCCAGCCTACAAGCCCAGTGGGACATGTACAGCTGTCTAAACCCCAATAAGACAATGCAAAGCGGACATGTAAGACGATGTCTCCGGGAGACGAGTGCGGCTGCTGGTACCGATTGAAGTGGAATGTGTAGTTTTAGGAGTGAATGTTTATATCTGAGGATGTCTCACCAGAACAGCGACGCTCCTCCCAGACCTCCTATGGAAATATCAGTGATTCCATCTCCATTTAGATCCATCACTCCGTGTATAGACTGACCGAAGAACTTCACCTTTTCACCATCGCCACCTGCAGGGATTCGCTGAGGACAACAAAGAAGAGCACATTTAAGAAAACATCTAGTTTACAACACAGGTGGAAATAGAAATAGATGTGGATGGCAGATTGTTTGGATTGTTCTTACCTGTACATATTTCTCTTTCAGTGTTGTCTTGTCTCCGTGATAGATGTAGACGGCCCCTCTGTGATCATTCTCAAAAGGTGCTCCGATCGCCACATCATTAAACCCATCAAGGTTCATGTCTAACACTGCTGCAATGGCCGTACCAAACCGGGCACCACACGGTTCATTTTTATTAGTGCAGCTGGTTGAGTGGGCAGTGCAACACGACTGATTGATAGGCTTCAAAGTGAACTGGTGCTCGAACTTGTTGGCCTGGTAATGAAATAAGAACAAGACTTGGTCATCAACACTGTAAGAGAGGACAATCAGTGGTTCTATCATCAGAGCTTTCTTATCGTGAAATCTGGCAAAAGAAATCAGATGATGTCATTGTCAGAGTTCTTTACCTTATTGAGTTTGTAGACGTAGACTTGTCCCTGCTCGTTTTTCTCTGAGCCCATGTACATTGGAGCGCCGACCAACAGGAGGTCCGTGTAGGAATCCCCGTCAACATCGAGAGTCTGCAGGACGCTGCCAAAGTAGGAACCAATCTGCACAGACGAGCCAGAAATGTTCTGTCAGTGTTTGCTCTTTGACCACGAAACTTGGCCGTTTCTGAGATTTATATTTCCAGATTTTATTCAGTGAAAAGTCCATCTAGAGACTCCCTAAGCTTGTATTTTCCAGATGCTTTGACAGTGTGACTCATGGGAGCTGTAGTTGAATTCTTAGAAAGAAACTGGAGCATCTTTGTTAACCCACTAAATGCAAAGCAGTTTCTGTTTTTGCAATATAAAAATCTATGGCAACAACACAACCATGGCCAGAAATAGAGAGAACTAAATAATGTCTTTTATGCAATATGATGCCATAAATCATAAAAAAGAAGAAAAAAATGATATTGAAATTGTTTGAATATTCACTTTACAAAAATGGGAAAATCTGGAGTCAACATACATAACATTTTGTGCCAACAAGCATTACCAATACAGAAAAAAATGGTGGCTCCTCATACTTTGGATATTAAACTACTTAAACTACTTTTAATGCGTTTCCATCCTCCATCCATCCTTGTATCCTCTAAGCTATGTGTAGACACAGCCTGCAGTTCAACCGAGATGTCCCTGGATTTTTGCCATGTGTTGGTTGGTTGCAGCTGAGTCACTAATGAGTCATTTGTGCTGAGGATCCCAGAATTGTGTGTTTTTGACAGAATCTAATTAATGCAAATGGTGGAACTGAGGTGTAATATACAACAACTATGGATAACACAACCATAAAATACAGATAGCATAACAACATAATGATAAAGTACAACAAAAATGATATTTTGTGTTGTTTTCTATTAGTTATTGTGTATTGCACCTATTCTTATCTCATCTTGTTTCAGGTTTATTAGCAGGTACAACAGTAGACACCCAGTTAGCTTAGAATATAAACACAACTTGCAAAAATGCACCAGATGCCAAGCTGACAAAGACTCACCTGCTCTCCTTTCAGTATCTGTGACACGACAATGTTGTTGGTTTCACTCAGACGGTAAATAACAACGCGGCCTGTGTGGTTGTATCGTGGTGCACCTGTGATGTACAGCACTCCACCTGGGGTGGATGCTGACTGAACATCGTAGCCTGCAGAGAACACAAACACATACAAATACTGTGTTAAATTCAGTGCGTACAACACCGACAGGCTTCCTCAGGAATGTGTGAAGAATTATCTGCAATTTACGATGCCACCAGGAAAAAAAACACGCTCTAGCTCCCCTTGTGAGGTATTTTTAAAGGCCTCTTCGGGCGGCTGTTTACATCTGAGTGCGTGGAGGAAACTATAAAACACTAGTGGAAACTGGCAGGAACACACACCCTCTCAGAAAAAACACACAACGGCTCTGTATGCTGCCGTCTGACCATTAGGTACGAGCATGTGCCAGCAGCTGAGTTTACAGTACGCGAGCCTGGACCTACCAGTGCTCCATCTAATGACATGTTGATTAAATAACTTGATATTAAGATGCTGCGGTTGCTTTACGAGCCATAAAAGGCAGCAGGATGGAGAGAAGAGTCTGTGTGTGTTATTTATGTGACAGAGAGACAGAGAGAGGGAGAGAAGCATCTGCTGTCAAAGATAGACAAATTACATATCTTTCTCCTCCACAAAGCAGAAACTCTATATTTATTCTGCAGCTGTAAAATTTCATTTAATCCCTTTAAAGATCAAGCTTAACTATCGCTCTCTATTTAACACCAAAAACTCTCAGCTCAGAGCGACGTCTGCGCAAGTGAAAAAAGTGCTTGTTAGTTATTATCTGCATTTTATTAAGCTTACTAATAGAAATACAGTCTTAAATGTTTCTTTGTATCATTAAATATTGGTAACTAAGAGAACAACAGTCAAAGAATGCAAGAGAAACAGAAATTTTAGTCAATCAGCTTCAGATTCAGGACTGTGTGGGAGGGGTTTAATCACATTTGACTCACAGAGGCCAAATTACCACCTAACTTTCATTAGTTTCTGGCAAAAAGTTTGCTAATTTCTTGCAAACTGAGCATTGCTTAGTTCAAACTATTGAGAAAGTCACAGAGAAAACCAGGACAGACAGAAATCTGCAGTGCAAAACAACTAAAACCACCACTGTCATTTATAAAGAGCAACTTTTAAGCTTGAACTTCATTATTTCAAAAACCCTGGCACTACGACCTCAATAGCGCCGTCACATAGTTTGTTCAGTGTTTCTTAGGGTTGTGTGTCTGAGAAAACATGTCTTAAACTTTTTCAGAAGTTTTAATTCCAATTTATGACACTCACATACGAAAAGAGATCACAATCAAAAGACAGTGGAGCAGAGTGAATTAGAAAGGTGAATTCAGTGTTAAGTTGACAAAACACCTCGAACTGCCCACAAGGACAATATATGAAAGTATTTTATCATGAAGATTTCATTTTTGTAAAGCTTTTTATGCGTGTAAAGATTCAGAAAATGCATATTTTCAGGGTATTTCAAATATTTTCAGTCAACTCACCAAGGTACCCGGCCAGTCCTTCGTACCCGGCCTCAGTGTCTGGGTCATAGAACTGGTTTTTCTCTGGAACGATTGTTTCTCCACCAGTCTGCATTACCACCGTCCCATTCCAGTCATACGCTCCCACTGCTCCCAGTAACAGACCGTCCTGTGGGAGACAGACAGACAGAGCTGATATCAAGAACAGCAGGATGGGAGATTAGCAGCATCAGGACCATTGCTGTCAGTGATTGAGGTTACTGTGGAAGTGCTCAGATCCTTTAATTAACAAAAAGAAATGTAAAAATACTCAAATTACACATCAGGAAAATATAAAGTATCAAAAGTACTTATGTAGCCTGATAGATCTTTTAGACTCTTAGTTATATTGTATGTATTATATATGTTATATTAATGTAATCAAATGAGATACAAGTTTTACATTCACATTCACATTTTAAGATGCTGTTGGGTGGATTCATCTATAAAAAATATCATATTGTAATATCACATAACGTGTTTTGTACCTTAAAAATGAACTTATTATAAAGTTATTAAGGTCAAATATATCCCTCAGAAATGTAATTTAGGTGAGGGTACACAAAAGTTTAAAAAAAATGCATTATTTGTGTTTCTGTATACCACAATCCAAAAACTACTGTTAAAACCTTTAGCTGCATAACTGATCAGCAGAAAGTTGATGAACAATTCCGATAATGAACGGACAAACATTTTGTGAATTCAGGCTCTCACATGTAAGTATTTTGTGTTTTTTACATCTTGGTAACTTGAGTAAATTTGTGTTTTTGGCAGTCTTGAACACACTGATGTTTAAATAATTAAACCATTACCAGGTTAATTGAAAAAAGAATCAGTTAATCACTATGTATAAATAAACAACAAATATATGTACATGTCAGAAAAGAAAAGAAAATATAGGAGAATAAGTCAGATCATTATCTATCAATCTTTTTCTGTCCAGAGGAAACTGAGTTATCTAATAGGAAGGGGAGGGGTCACATAGGACACAACATGGATAATTTGACACAATGAACTGCATCAAGTGGCTCTTTCCCACTAATGACCGTCAAAACGTGGCATCACGTGTTTGGTCTTCAAGTGGCACAACTAAGTCTGGTGGTGTCTGGTTTTGTTGAGCTGAATGAGCCGCCTCACGCACAGAGACAATGACAAAGGAGGTGATAAACACGAGTCAGGAGCAGGAAGAGAGGCCTGTTTGTCTTTAAACGGACATAGGAAATACCTACTGAATGAACTCAAGAAGCGGGTGAAGGGGCAAAAGCAACAAGCATCTGATTCAACCTTCCTCGCCGCCTCTCGTGTTGTATGCGCCTCGTGTTTGACTTTCTATCTCCGTCTGTCTCTCATGTAATCAGACCAGTCTGAAGCGGTGTGAACTCAAAGGACAGAGACAGTCTGTGTCTGGAAGCTTCTGCTGACCGAGATGAATCACCCGAAGGCCTGAAGATGCAGCACAGATAGAGCTGTGGCCCTGTGTCTGGATGAGTTCAGAAGCTGAGCAAACTTCCGTGCCAGCAATAGACAATAAACTGTTCTTTTTAAACTAAACGCCTACAGTCATGTAAACTGTGCTGGGATCTAAAGATATGATTCACTGGTTTGTCACTCTGTTCAGTCTGGCTCAGTGACTTTTGCGTTGCAAATATGGTATTTGTGTATTAATCAGACATAAACAATGGGATTCTGACTTACTTTAGAAGTGTGTGCACTAAACCCAGTTTGGGACATCTCCATCTCAAAGGAGGAGGTGAGATTGCCAGTTGTCGCTGAGGAGGTAAAAGTTAAATTTAGATCCATATAAATCAACTGTGCACAACTGGATTTTGTTAGTATGAAATTGTCACAATACATATTGTTTTATCATAAATATGAAATAGTTTGACTTTTTGGGAAATATTTGTTATTTTGCAGAGAAGTATATGAAACCACTGTCATGGCAGATATGAGGCCTGCTAGCTTAGCTTAGCACAAAGAGTGGAAACAGCTAGCTTGGCACTGTCCACAGGTAACAATATGTTTACAAATCAATACATGAAATCTCCTTTGTTCCAGCTTCACAAAAAATGAGAATAGTCATGAGCCAGGCCAGCTGTTTATCCCATTTCTGGTCTTCATGCTAAGCTAAGCTAAATAGCTACTAGCGCCACATTTCAGGGACAGGCGAGAGTTAAAAAATGCTCTAAAATGCTTAAATTAATTTAGCAAATTCATGTAATTCACAGTTATGGGATGTTTTTTTTAAGTATATCAAATTCAGAGGGAGGCTAGCTGCTTACCCCTACTCCTGTACTTATGCTAATTGCCTCCTGGTGTTGCACCATAAAGTCATCAACTGCCAAAAACCTACTGCTTGTTAAAGCTGTATTGCCCAGTTTATATACATCTACAGCTGCTGTTATCAGGATTAAACACTCATAGCGTGCAAAAACACTCAACTTTATGCATATGCCAAAAGTATTTCCTTGTGAAACGTGAACGTTTCTTGTAGCTAAATAATTGGGAACAAAAACTGTTTGCAGTTTAGAGTGTAATCAGGCATGATGTTATAGAATTGTTTCCTGTTTTTAGGCTATATCTGTCTGGTATGTCTAATATCCCTGTTTAGAATTACCAGGATTTATGGATGGGTTGTATATAAAATAAAGAAACGAACTCTCTAGTTGAGTTGAACTGGTCCTTTAAAGCTACTTCAACCAGTGAAAACAACAAGATTTGGGAATTGTTAGAATCTGGGGCACAGAGAAGGTAAAATAACGCACAGACGTAAGAATAATTGCTCCCATGCACAGTTTTTTGGCAGGGATCACTTTTTGGTTCATCCATCTCTTGAACATAAAGTGAATAGATGCATTTCCCAAAATGTCACACTACTGCTTTAAAGCTGTTGGGTGTATGATGACTAAGGTGAGTGAACATGTAAAACTTTATGACCATGCATATGTGTTTGAGTGTTTACCTTCCAAGGCAAAAATCCTGCTTCCCAATGCATCTACAATGTTCAACAAAGCAAACTCGTCCGACACATTAAAGAAGTGATCTCGTAACGGCTGACTGGAAATCGACTCGATCTCTTTGATAAACTTCCTCACGTCTTCTGCACTTTTGTTCTGACGATTGTAGTCTCCCAAAACCTGGAAACAACAAGGAACTATCTTAACATCATCAGAACTTAATATGTAAAACTAAATGAGGGAGTAAATAATTTAATAAGAATACAAAGGTTCTGAGGACAGGTAAATATTTGTGGACAAAGCTGTTCAGAAGACCTTCACTTGACTTAATTTTAACGAGTTACATCAGCTTATCTGGGTCTTTTCTGACAAACACAAAACCTCCATACATGTTGAGATCATTTCAGAAAACAACACAAAAGTAGTACTCACAGCAATGCCAAACCTTTCGATTTCATCATTGTTACAGTCTCCAATGACCTCGTCAAGGTTATGGAAGTCATGTGACTCTCCGTCCGTCACAATCACCATGACCTTCTTCACCCCAGGTCGTGCACCGCGCTCTGGCATAAAGGCCTCCTTCCTGATGGGTAGAAAATTTCAGTCAGGAGAACATAACTTCTGTAGCATCAGCAGATCAGTCACCAGCTATTTGTCATCTAAATTGGGCATCGTCATACAAGGATCAAATCTGGCATGTGCATTACTACATTTAGAAATAAACATTAGTCATGCAAGAATTCAAAATGGCGGCCATTTTTTAAGATGGCAGACATTGACGTCTTATTTTAGAATTTTTTGGTTTAAACTTGGTTATCTAATTTTTATGATATTAACATGTTTTCATACATTTTTGACACCTTATAATTTGATTCAGGCAACAGAAAGCATCTAAGAACCTTTTAAATGCAGTAACCGTAATTGAATAGCAATTACCTTTGAATTGAATTAACAAGAGTTATTTGAAACATTTTGATACTACCAAGATTTTACTGTAGTTGGAAAAGTACATATTACCACTGACACCTGCTTTTTTTTCAAACTGTTTCATTCTAATAGAGGTCAGGGACAGATTATAACATACAGACATGTTAACATAGCATGTCTGCCAGGCTGGTTTCTTATCCTTTACCCAGAATGCTGGAATACTATCACAGCCCATGCAAGAATGGAAGAAAAGCCCTCTAATCCCAGATTTTGGAACAAGGTTCAGGCTGAGCTTACGTATTGGGATCCACTTTAGATTGGACAAAAGTTAGCCATTAAGGTCTAAGTTGTCATGCAGAACATATTACACATATTTTGACACAAAAAAAACAAACAAGCAAATTGCTCTAGAGATCACGCTGTGTTAAATTAAATGGGACTGCATATCGAAAAATGGCCGCCACATTGAAAAATTGCTGCCATCTTAAAAAACTTTGAGTGGCGAACTTTTATGAAAAATCACATTATGGTGGACACATCGGATAGGCTTAAAGCTTGCATGTCAAAAAAGATTCTGATATTTGTAGTTATCTGCCAAACTATCAGTTATTTATTGATGTAAATGGGGCGCACAAACTATAGAAACACCTGTCAGATAATTTACCCTTTTAAGCTCAGTTTTCTGTACAAGATTTAGGTTTGGAAAACATCCAGTCAGGGATCTTCTGCTGGGTAGTTCAGGAAAAATGTGATCATTATAACCCAGTGACATGTGTTGCTGAGTCTATTGTCCAGTAACTTGAAATGACACTCTCCCATTAAAATGTCCATTAAAGGTTGCCAGACCACGATGACTCAATTGCAAATTGTGGCCCAGCGTTGCCAGGCTCGCCCAAATGGGAGGGGGAGGTTAGTTAGATACCTGGCAGTATCGATGCCCAGGAAAGTCATGGTCTTGAAGCCAGTCTGCTGAGGAAGGACTTTGACAAAATCCTGCAGAGCAGCAGTGTTGTCAAACTGGCTCAGGTTGACGCGGTGAGTAACAGTCTCTCCATAGGACACAATGCCCACCTGGAAAACACACATGCATACATACTTTTTGTCTTATAAATGTAATCCAACGTTAAATTAGTTTTTCCTTTCACTCCTTCTGTGTTCTTCTCTCCTCAACAGCCCCTCCCAGACAGTCTGCAGAGGATGTGGCCGGGTCTGGTGGGGTTGATATGACACAATGTTCTTTATACAGAAGGCACAGAACTGCAGCCGCCATGGAAGATGTGACTTTCAACCACTGGGCTCCACAGTCAGAAGACTTTCCAGTGCTTCCCTCTGGAAAACTCCACAAGCTCCAGGCCAGATCAATGTAACCATAATAAAAACTAATCATCCATCCACAGAGCGATCCAAGACGAGCAGACAGAAATAGACTCAAGGTATAACTTAGTAAGACAGAGGCTGAAATTACTTTAACGACTGCAAAACTTCAGTTCATGAAGTCTGTTTTATGAAGGGCATCTTACAGTTATTCTTACTGTTGGCACCATGTGGAAAATTCCATACTGGAGGACATTTAAGTCATCAAGTCTAATATGAAAACTGGAGTTGGCAGCAAATAAAATATTCCTTCATTCATCCTTTTTTTTTGATTGATTAATGTTATATAACCACTCATTTATTCATCCATGTTTGATTCTACCACCATATTGTTTAACACTGCATACATCCACGTGTTTAAGACAAACAGAAACCTTTCTTTTCAAATCTGCTCATTCATTCATGCTACTGACTTGTGAGAGTTTAGGTCCGATCTCAACTTTCTCAAGGAAGCGGCTCAGAAAGTCGATGATGCTGGACCAGGGGTAGATGCTGTTGGATCCGTCCAGAACGAGCACAATGTCCACCTCCTTTGCACACTCTGGAACAAAGCCAGAAACTATAGTTAATAAAGGGTAAGTTCAGTTTAACAAGCAAACTGAAAGCTGAGACATATTTTATACATATTTAGTTTTCTCCAAAGATGGGTGAGTTGTGTTGGTAAATAAACTTGCCTCCTCAGAAAGACATTAGATTATGTAACACATCCAGCCTTCATCCTGTTTACTTGTGCTGCCCGCAGTAAACACACAGGCCTCAAATCAAAATGTAATAATGTCGAGCAGAGCTTCACTGTGTGTGTGTGTGACTGAAGGGTCTTGAGATTATTAACAGAAAAGGAGGAAAAGAACATTTCTGCCACAGGAAATGTTTATTTTAAGACTTTACTTCCTTTGGTTCTCAGTCCAAAAAAGTTTATTACCACTAATTTAGAGGATCATATTAAAAAAAGTAAAGTAAAGTAGTGGAAGACAGTCTAACTGAGTTCAGTATTTAACCGAGGGGTAATAGAGTTTAACGGCCCTGAGATCTGGTCTGATGAGCAGCAGTATAAAATTTGATTTAAAGCTTTCAAAGTACATGCAGAGACCTAAATAAGCAATGATTAAGTTTTTTTACTTAAGCCAAAAAAGTTTATTTATGTGAAGAGTGCGGTCGTCTAATTAATTTTACTAGGATTCAGTAAAGATAAGATGTGTTTATGATAAAACACTTAGGACATGTTAACCAACTGAACCACAAAATCCACCAGTGGGTTTGAAAGGCATGTTATCTTTTGATTTTCATCTTTCCTAGAACTACTCATCTGTGATGTGCAGTTCTGTTGGAAAATGGCACCAACCTTAAAATTGTAATTTTTCTTTAAGATCACTTGATCATTTGCATAATCCAATTTGAATATGGTAACACCTAGGGATCCTTAGAAAAATATTGCACATGTTGATTCAAGTTTTTTCTCCAATTGGTGTTAAATAAATAATCAAATAAATTATTTTTTAAGATTCATGATCATTAAAACTGTCTTATATTGCACATAATTTATTTTAGAGTTCTTTGTAAATCCAGCCATGGTTGTGCTGTTTCCATAGAGGTAGAGGACAAATGAGCCCACAGTGAGTAAAAATGTGACAGCAGCAAAAAACACCCAGAAACTTTGGGGTTAAGAGAGTTAATGCGCTATGTGGCTTTAATGGGATTTTGCTGCACTATATGATCAGTCTGTGTATTTATGTTTGCTCCTAGTAAAGTAATGGAAGAGAAAGTGACTCTGAAAGAACAAGAGAAACAGAAACAGAAAAAAATTACTGTAGACTGTTTACTCTCCGGTTCTTTCTTGGCTGTTTCCTTCCAGGGTGACTGAGTGCAGTCCCAGTAAACTGTCTCCTAACTTGGGCATATAACACAGCAGCAGGGCTGGGCTGGGTTGGGCCTGAGAGGGATGGGGGGTGGCAGACAAGTTTACATTAAGAAGAATGCTCTAATCTCCCTCTTCGCCGAGGGAGGGTGAGTTTAATGTTAGGGTCTTGGGTGGTACTAGTGAAGAGTAGATTTTAATCTCTTATCCCGGACAGGCGATTTGTAAAGATGCCGCCACATCCTGCTGAGATCTGCGGTGTCTTACTCTGACAGGCTGCGTACCTTGCACGGCCGGTGCCACAGAGTTGAGGATCTGGAAGGAGGAGCTGACATTTGCACAAACTCCTGAGATGAACTGCTGCTGGCCGCACATGTAGCCGTACTGAGGACCACACGCCTGCGGAGACAGGACACACACGCATACAAACAAACTGAGAAAGTGAAACTCACAGGCTGTGACTGGTTAGCTTTTCCACCAGTGTAAGGCCATGAGTGAGAGGAGGTTCAGTGCTACTGAACGCAGAACCCAAGAGGAAAGAACTACTCAAACTGAGGATTACACAGAGACTATTAAAAACCACCAGAGATCCCTTCAGAGTGTGTTTCTCTGCAGGGAGAAGGAGAAGAAGGAACAGAGAAACAGTCTGTGAGGGAGCAGGGCTTTAAAATTACTAACAATAACTGGAAAATTGAATAACATCTATTAATCTTTTGGCCTTGTTTCCTGAGATTTCCCTGCAGGCGCAACAACCTCAGTGCTTTCCTTGTATTAGGAGGGAGTTGCAAAAGATTTCTACAGCATGAAACAAACAGGATCATGGTGTGTTTACCATGAGCACTTTATTTAATGTGTTCCCCATCCTATTATTAGAATTGAATAAGAATGCTATCATTTGCTAATTAGCAGTAAACAGAAAATACCTGATGTCGAAACCAAAGTTGTGAACAAATAAAAATTTGACTCATGATGGCGCTGGATGAAAGATTAGTGGATCACTAAGTAGCCCACACTAAAATAGCACCTTTTAACCTTAGTTATGTTCTAAAAGGTGCTTTACAGTATGTTTCTCATCCACTCATTCACACACATGAACATAATAATGGTGGCAAAGCTGCCATGCAAGGTGCTGACCTGCCATTAGAAACCATTTGCCCTCAGTGTACTGCTCAGGGACACTTTAGCAGGGAAAGGGATCGAGCTGCTAGCCTTGTGAGTGGTGGAGAAACCGCTCTATCACCTGAGTCACTACTGCCCCAACTAAACTCAATAGGATTCATCCTCTCTGGACTATTAATAGTTGTAACCAAATTTCATGATAATTCATATTTCAGTTTGACCGAAAGTGACCAATTAACCACCACTGTATATAAAGATGGACAAACCCTCCATGACGTCATCTATAGGTCTCAGTTCATGCAGGGTTCATGAAGCTTTCAGTGTGGTGACTTTGGCCCTGGACATATTGGCAGTGCCTGACTTCACCTTACTCCTGGCTAATCTAAAAATGGGCAAAGAGGTGAGCATGACTGGATCTGAGGTGAGCCATGGATCCCACCCACCTGCCACTCAAAGTGACCATGCCCCGAATTTTACATAACTTTAAGCCTTAATACAATTTAAATGCGTAAGTTGTATGAAAATTGACTCCTTGAACAATTGTCATGAACACAGACATCAGCTAGAGACCAAAACCGTTTTTTTGTATCAGGTTGTAAACACGTTTATTTCTGCGGTTGGGCATTGTATGGAGATTGTCTCATGTTTTGATTTAGCCTCTAGTGGCCATTTGAGGAACTGCAGTTTTTGGCACTTATACGTTGGTCTCTCATAGTCAAACCATTCTGCAGCACTGACACAGCACACTGTAGAATGGTCTGACTGCATTTTGCAATAGGAGAAAAAGTTCTCTGGCTAGTTTGTATTTCCTTAAACCAATCAAAATCACCTTGGATGTTGCTAAGCCCAGGATGCAGCAATGCTGTCCCCTCAGAGTAGAACAGGGGAATGGTTTTGCTGGAACATTTGCATGCAGAGAAGTGAGTGCTGTCACTGAAATTACTGATTTATATACAAAAAAAATAGCAGTTCTACCTTACTGCACGATCAAACCCTTGGCAAAACATGAAATTTAAGTGTGGTAGGTTGCTAGCCTGGATGTTTTTGCTTCTCATAGTGAAGTAGATTTTGAAAACTGTAAGATGTAGACAGCAGAAGGTGAGGAGTAAGCCGTATGAAATGGCTGGCTTATATCCGTCTCCATCCGGTGCGCCAGCCTACTTCTGTATTGGATTCATTTTTGATTCCTGGAACTTCCTATACTGGGGAACTGACAGACATATCCAGTGCCATGACTAAAACTAAATTATAAACATCCAGTAAATCCAAACATATATACCATCCAGTTGCTATATATATATCATGTTGACAAGCAGTGTTAAAAGAGCATGTTCCTCATTAGGTATGATTACAATGCTATTCTTGGCCTGATTCAAAGCCTTTAAGTGTTTTGTATTAGTTCTGATTAGTGTTGAGTTCCAACATTTAAACACATAGTGCTGAAAAGCCATCGGAACCACATTAAGGGTTGAGTTACAAATTCAGCTGTACTGGATCTGCTTTCACAGTCCAACATTATAAAGCATGTTCTGTTTTAGGTTTTCTTGGACCACTTAACAAGTTGCATAAATAAATAACCTTTTTCGCCCATTGCCCAATCTATCTGTAATTTGCACACCCTGTTAATCTGATCATCAGTTCAGATTCAAGTTTTATTGGAGTCCTTATCCATTACCATATGCGTCCATACATTCCTGCATCTGTACATTTGATTCACAGCATCCTGTTATATTCCCAGGACATGGAGTCTGATTTAGGAACACCGAGTGTCAAACCCAAAGTTTCCACAGAGTCCAAAGGTCTAGTGGAAAGTGCAAAGATCAGTCCTTCTTCTCTGTTTGGTATAGACAATGTAGACCACTTCCTCCTTACCAGAAACCCTCCGTTGGGATTGGTCACCAGTGTGCTTCCCATGGTCATGTTCTCCTTGACTTCACGCAAGTTGGGAATGGTTGTGTTTTCTAAAAAAAAAAAATTTTTTTGGATGAATAAACAGAATGAGACAGAGAGCAGCACAGAAGAAGAACAGCTGGACAAATTCCTCTCTTTTATTTTCCCACAGGAAGAAAGCTGCTCTACATTCTTACTTCCGTCTATCCCAAAGATATAATAACCACCGACATGTGGTTAAATATAGTTTGTTTCATTACTTTACCATGCTCTCTCTCTGTGTGAAGCTTATGGCTCAAAGGATGCAGAGCACAAATATTTTGCTGATAGACATCCCAGTTGTTGTAAAGAAAAAATAGAGGAATCGAATCATTAAGCAATCACAACATGTGGCTAAAATTAGATTCTACGGCTTCAGCTTGGGAATGCTTGATTCTTTCCTTCTGAGGAATCTACGTATTCTCTCACACACACATTAACATGCCATTTCAATTTTGAATTGAGGCCCCCACGAGAGCATTTTGATGTGAAACACTTTTTGATTCTCATTAGCATGATACTGACGTGCAGCAGAACTGGTAGTAGTTCATTTTTGTCTTTTCTTCATCTTTGTGTGTGTTCAGATCACTATTTCCTCTGTTTCCTGCCCTCAAGCTCACTCAAGTAAAGTAGAGAACACAGCGGAGCTGTTCAAGACTCCCTGCAGACCCCAGAATACAAAAACATCTTGCTATTACTCAAACACACTTAAGATTTGACACCACATTAAACTGTGAAGCGAAAATAACTTGGTTTGTTAAGTGACATTTCCTTATTTCTTGACTATCTGATAAAAATTACTGACACGGATCGAGATCCTGCACCGGAAGCAGCTGCAGAGGAGAAAACACACTTTGTCCTCAGTGAACTCCTGATAAGTATCAGAACAAATCACACCTTTAACACAACCCCTCCTGGTCTAGAATGACCTCTTGAAAGGAGAGACAGGTCAAATGTCAATTTGTAAAGTGGCCTCTGCTACAATATATAACCATTACAACCAGTCATTTACTAGGTGTGAATTGGAAGGAGTTTGCGTGTTACTTAAGAACGGTGATGGGGATAACACAGTGCTATAATCACATTACATTTGTCTGTAATGCAGCAATGTAACAACATTATGTTCCGAAATTCAATAATCACATTACAGTTACTAATCAGCTCCAGGTACTTTTATTTTGAGACAGTACATCCTTAATTCTGTTTGACATGCAAGTGTGCCTTGTTCTCACCACAATATTTTTCTGTGAACTGCTCTGTGAGCTGGCTTTCACCAACTTTTCTGTTGGCTTAGTGGTAATACTTCATTAAAAGAGCATAAAAGAAATATGTGTATGTCCTAATGATTACGACAAATTCTTGACTGGTGCAGACTTTGAATGCGGACAGTGGACGCTTACGTGGTTCTATTCATACTGCAATAGATACATGTCAGTCTGTATTGTTCATATGGCTGTGGCTTTGCATTTCTTACAAGATGTAGAAGTTACAGTAGTTACAGACCAGGCTGCAGCACCGTGTCTCGGATTCATCCTGACATGTGTTGAGCCCAGCGTTTAAACATAAAACAGAATTTCTGGAGATTTTGAAGATTGCCCCTGTGTTTGGGCTCCATTGATGGAAAGCATGTACAAATCAAGGAACATCCAAAGTCCGGCAGCGACTACTTCAACTACAACTATTTAAATGATGAATTATAAAGGTGCGGATGATGGAGAGTCTCCTTGTACACTCTCTCCTCATATGAAGCATTTTTAAGCAATTTTTTCAGGACATAGGTGGATGCAGAAAGCAGGATAAGAATTTGTGATGATATGTGGGCTTACGTATGGCTTTTTGTTGTATGATTTACTAGCAATTGCATGGCAGTGCACCTCAGTCGATGTTGGAAAGTGATGCAAAAGTAATGTAAGGAGTAGTGTCACAAATGACTTTCTACAGGGAGCAAATAAGCAATCAGTACATGCATAATGGTATTTTGTGGATTAGATTATTTTTATTCTCTATTTTATGAGCTTATAATATCAAGCAGTGATTCCCCAGCCTGTAAGACTGCAGCCTGACTTTGCATTTGTGCAGTCAGTAGATTATGTTTATTGTTTCTCATTTGGACTCCCTTTTCCAAACAGAATGTAAACATATTGCAGAACTGTTTAGCAGACAGCCAAAAAATGGTGGGCGTCGGAGTCTCTTGCCAGAATTTCATCACACATAATTGTCGCGGCACAACCGACCTTCAGTTTTATTGGTCGGATGCAAGTGTGATTAAATATTACAACACAATAACCACACGAATTTAACTTTGCTCATTATGGTTTGGCCTCACTCATCGCCGCACTGGAAAAGTGTAAACTCAGTAAGGAGACAGATCTGCCAGTGTGAGACTGAGGCGTCGTCGGTGGGCACAGACTGCAGTGACTCAGAGGACGAACGGGCTCTTGTTCCATCCTACTGAGCTGTCCTTGGTCTGCTTTGTGTTCAAGGATACTTAAGGAATATCTCTTTAGATATCCACCAACAAAGTCCAAGGTAACAAACAGGTCATACAGCTGCTGATTCATACCTAGTTTCACTTTATATTCAGAACATGGCTCTATCATTGTTATCATCTTATACATCACTCCCACTTTGTTGCTGAGAGTTCTGGCTCCGGCTGCAGGTCTAAATCGATTCCCAGTGGATGTTTTCCAGACTAAACTTGAGCTTGTGAGATTTAGGGTTTTGCCCCTCTAACTCATCCAAGATAAAAACAAATACGGGGCTCTTCACTGGTGAGCGGGGGGAGTGTGAATTATCAGCACATGAAGCCAATAATGTAGCAACAGCAGGAGAACTGTTACTCCTGTTACTTGATAATTCTGAAGTGTGAACAGCTGTGCTGAAGTACTGAAGTATTAGTCTCGGAGCTGAGAGTTGCAGACCTACTGTGCACACTAACGTTTGTGTTATCATGTGTAGACACACAGATGAGCACTAATAGAGGCTTTGCAGACTGCTGACCGGGAGCTAAGTTGTGTTTATCTGTTTAATTAGGAGAAATTGGAAGGATGAAACATTAAAACTTTGTTTATTTACTGTCTTCCGGTTCAGTCGGGCCTAACTTCCTCCGCAGGAGACAGAGTCAGATATGCAGCGAATGTAAACACACAGTAGTACGCTACAATTACGCACTGAGATTCACAACGTTTGCACATACAGCTATACACATTTCCATGCTCACATACAAGGACATCATTTCTGTGCTGCAAATTTTTTTCAAAATCCTATTAATCCTCCTGTTAAAAGTTGATAATGTGATCAAAGAGGCATAAATTCTTGCTGTCACTTGGCCAAGACACACAACAAATGACACGTCTAACCAAAGAACACTGTCTTCACAACTGGCATGATGTCACTGGAAAAGAGGAGCCGGATACCAACGGAAATAACAGTGCAAACAAACAACGGCAGGAATGATATTGGCTGTTTGGTGCTCGCAGAGATCCAAAATAAAAGAAAGAAAAATTGACTAAAGATCCACCCACAGGTTGCACAAAGATGACAGTTAGGGTTGTCTATTCTTTAGCCGATCTTTCACTTCTCTGTTATGTGAATGTATGCTCTGGGCTCCTATTGGTCAACTATGG
This sequence comes from Chromis chromis, assembly GCA_900302755.1. Taxonomy (NCBI): domain Eukaryota; kingdom Metazoa; phylum Chordata; class Actinopteri; family Pomacentridae; genus Chromis; species Chromis chromis. Next base: position 45,724 of record OMNN01098744.1, read on the forward strand.
AAGAAAAGAAAAATCTGATGTGCTGGACTTTGACAGGACGACATGAGGTGACAACGATGCACCATCAGTCGTTTCCATCTCTGATTTTTGATCTTCAAGTCCTGTGTCTTTGAGTTTGGGCTGTTTTTCATGATGACATCATGTAGTCTGAACCCAGCATTGTCCCTTGACTGCCCAGCTACTAAAATGCAAATGAGAGAAAATCTGAATGAACGAAAATCATCGATGTTATCATCTACGATTACTGCAGTGCACTCAGAACAGTCTAAATGCTGCTGATAACTGTGCAATAGTAATAATGCAAACCAGGAGCAGAGAGTGCCCAACAGAGTGCTCCTATATTACTGGTGGAGGTAGTTGGGTCCATATGCAGCCTGAAGGGCCTCAAAAGTACTACTACAGTACCCTAGTGGTCTTTGCACTATAAATGCAAATACTAATGTGCATAATCTGTATTTACTCCCTAGACTGACAATCATAAACTCTAAGGGAGCTATAAAGGAAACGGATCATTGCATTAAGTCATTACTGTTTTAACAGGATAGAGGTTTTGCATTTTCTTTTTGCTATACTGGCATTATTGCAGAAATAATGCACAATTTTATCCTAATTTGATTAATTGAATTAATTTTGTTAACTTTTGTTACATACAAAAGTTATGCACTTTAGACTCTTATCTATCACCCAGTACCATCAGAAAGGTGTCTGTTCAAAATTCAATCTGCCATAAGCCCAACAAGCCCAAACATACAGGCACAGTCTTACAGAACTGTCTCCAACCACAAGAAGAACACAAAGTCCTGCACCAGATGCTGTGGCCCCCACGGAGCCCTGATCTAAACACCATGGAGTCAGTCTGGGTTATAACAGACAGACGACAGATATATACAGTTTGCACACAGACAGTATTCTTACTGGGCAGCTCCAGTTTGACACATGTGTTGTCCCCCCTTCCTACTGGACATTTGTAGACGTCTCCAGTTCGTTTGGCTGGCTGACCCGACAGCGGTGATCCAATCAGAACCCTGAAAAAACAAACAACAGTTGGGACCTGCTTAGTTGGAAATGGAGCCAAAAAGCACACAACAGCATCACGGTTTTACAATTATGATAACAAGCACAGTTCACGTATTATTACAGAAATTAAGGGTTGGCATGTTGGAATCGGCGGGTTTGAGGTTCATTTCTAAGGTCCATAACAATTTAAACTTGGTCTAATTATACTGAGATAGTTAAATTAAACATAAACCACAGGTTGTGATTGACTTGTAAAGCTGTTCTAGCTTATTATGATTGGCTTATGAGTCTGTGGCTGTCGTGGTAAATGTATTATCACCCTGACACACTAACAATAAAATAGCTGGAAATAAAAAATAACAGTTAATCATGATTTAATTGTCACTTCACCACATGCTGGTGGACGCATACTGATGGATCAGTACAGTGTTATTGTATCTGTAGCTCAGTGCTGGACATGTGGGTACAATATGTGCGATTGTGATGCAGTACATGTCCATGTGTGTGTTTCATAACATCATGTCGCTCCATCAGTACTCTGATGCTAAAAAGAGTCGGTCATCTGCCTTCCTCTAAACACTCAGGCTTATTAACATTCCTCAACTCTAATGGGCCCTGGTCATCTAAAGCGAGACGTGGAGTAGAACAACAACACATTCAGCTCAGTCTGCTGTCAGCTGCCTGTGAGAAACAACACAACTTTATGAGTTTTTATGACACTCAACAGGTTTTCTTTTCTCCTCAAATGTTAGATAAACAGCAACATGATAAATTGCACCAAACTATGACGGTGTGGTTTCTCATCTGTGTCTTATTCTCTTCCCTGCTTGTATAAATGCAAAAAAGGAAGTTCAAAGAATCACGGATGGTTTCAGGATGATTTTGTCTTTTTATTTTCTTTTGTTTGGTCAGTCCAAACAATACTACAATCCAAAAAATACTGAAATATCTCAAACTCGCAGATGGATTGCTGTGAAATATTGCACAGACATTCATGGTTCCCAGTGGATGAATGCTTTTCATGACTTTGGTGATCCACTGGCTTCATATCTCACACCAGCATCGGATCAACATCTAGACTGTCCAGTATGGGTTGACTACTATGGCTTTTTCAGGGCCAGATTATTAGTAATTGAGGAGGTTGACAACAGATATTTGGAACCAATATTCACATGCAGCCTAAATGAAAACCCAAGTTTTCCCATGTTTTACATCTGTTTAATTAAAAAAGAGCATTCAAGCATTTATCCTCCAGTGCTGTTAGGCATGACATGTAACCAATCAGATGTGCTTTCAGTGACTATAGAGGGATCAGATGCATCGGAGCCATAGTAGTGCATCTTTAAAGGAATGTATTTCATCGGGAATCGGTTAAAAATAATAATGATAATAAATACAGATTAGAATGATGCTGAATATTAAATCAGACAATCCGTCAGGTCAATAATCAGTCGACTCCTTTTGTCCAATACTTTGATTAATAGTTTGTGTTTAGCAAATGTCAGCTTGATAACATTAACAACGTTAAATTAAGATGGTGAACGTGGTAAACCTTTTCTTTATTATGGTCATTATGAGCATTTAAGAGCGTAAAACAGAGCTTAGTTTTGGTCTATTTAATATTCAGTCTATCTATACTTTTTACCAGACCAAAACAACAACACACAAACAAGTGTAAAAAGAAAAAAATAAACTGCGTTACGATGAACTATTATCCAGATATATCTACAGAAAACTTTATTTAATTTAGAAATCAGACAAATCTTGGAACTTTGCACAGCTGGAATTTCTGAAGCTCTATCAAATAAGTAAAAGTAGAAAGTAAAAGTTTAATATTTGGGGAAATATTTTCTGTCTTGAAATCTGTCTATTAAATATAAAGCCAGAGACATCAGCCAGTTAGCTTATGTTATGACAAAGAATAGGAAACAAAAGGCCTGGCTTTGTCCGATAGTTACAACATTCATCTACCAGCTCACTAATTAACATTTTCTATCCATATATCTGGTAAAGAAGACATGCATGAGCATATTTCTCAAAATGCTAAGCAGGTCACAAAGTCTTTGTTGACAGCTAATTGCATTCTACTGTCAAGAAATCTTATGAAGTCACTGACATGCTGTGTTTGTTTGATACTGGAAAGATTCTCTAGACTTTTCACAAACTCTCTACACTAACAAGCCATGATTGGTTTGTTTGCAAGAGGAAATTTTTGCAGCATGCTATTTTTCTGAGATCTGTTCCAGAGAAGTTGTGGGAAGAAGACCAAATTAATTATGAGCCAAAGTTACGAAGAACTATGATAAAATGATGAACCATTTGTGCCACATGTAACGTATTTTCCCAGTGCAGCTGATTCACCTTTCAACACTGCTGAGGGTGGAGGCCTGCTGGAGACATCTGCGACTAATCAGCCACCTCCCACTTATGGTAACCAACGTGTTACATCACAATATTTTGTCAAATGTTCTCCCACAGGGCTACAAATCATCTCTGATTTTACCCCCAAAATCTCTCCATCATTCAAGCATCTCTCATGTCCTCACTCTGCTCTCTGGCTGCTTTACCCCTGTTGTTTCTCTCAGGTTCAACTTCTTCTGAAACTCTTATCGCTTAGTCTGATTCTTTTCTCTGAACTAGAATAAAGCAGTGCTATTTGGAGATGCAACAGAGCCAACGTGTTTCCTGGGAACATGCAGGAAGTTCCATTACAGTCGTCTCCACTGATTAGCAGTGAGTGAATTACTGTAACTGATCTCATATGAGCTTGATAAGACCATTACGGCCGAGCAGCACCAGGTACAGACACGGGGGAAGGAATCAGACTGCAACAGGTTAGAGAGAAACAAATGGAGGAACTAAAGGAGAAATGTAGAAAGAACATGAGACAGAGAGCCATTAACCACACTCTAATAGCATTTAACAGGGTTTTAAAAACGTGTTCCCAGACTGTTTAAGCGTGGAGCCACGGATGCTTGGCTTCAGTGTATTTACAGGCTGGGTATGTGGATACTCTGGCGACCAGTTTACGGTTAACAGCTAGTAGTAAAGGCAAGGATCCTCATTACAGCAGCAGCTGCTGGTCTCTCCTTCAATTAGTTTTACAGGTGAATTGGTGGGTTTTAGAGTTTAATCAAACTGACCTGGGCCCTTCGTCTTGACAAAATAAAATGTTCTCAGATGAGAAGCTTTTTGGCCAGACCTCTTTTAAACAATAAATATTTTTGGAAACAGAGAAGGAATAATTATGTGCAGAGGTGTCAGTTTGTTCCTGTCCGACACCTCTCTTGGCAGGCTGGATTAGTTGTTGTTCCTTCCAGCTTTATTCATGATGCGTGTTTGGCACCTGCTGCATGAGAAGAAGCAGTGCCACAGCTAGAAACAGCCTGAGTTGAAAAAGGAAAGAACAGACTTCTCTGTTGTCTTATTGTAATTCATTTTAAATGGTGTTTGCTTTAGTTATTGACCATCAAGTGCAAGAAGGACATTTTCTTCGTTTCTGAAAGTAAATCCTCAAATAAATGATTGATTAGTGAAGCTCTGGTGCCTGTTTTGTAATGACTAATAAAATGCAGAGACGTTAAACTGAAACTTTAAACTAACAGTAATTGATTAATTGGTCACTGAGGGGCAGCAGAAACATGCTGTAAACACAGCACAGATTTATTGTCACCTGTAAAATAAGTGACTATTTGTACATCCAGCTAAAGCAGCAGCATTTGAAATAATTGGGAGTCATGTTTCTGCCCAGCAGAGAAATGGAAATCCAACACTGACTCTCTTTTAGCCCTGTTTTTGGTCTCCACCACCTCCTGAGGAAATATCTGTCTTTTTTGCTTTGAAATAGTGGCTGTGAGTATAAGCTTGTCATTTCCACATAGCATTTTCCTTCCCTTCCACCATCTCCTGAGCAGCAACCTATATGCTGAAAATGTCATCTTTTAATAAAATTTGGATCGTGCAATAAGGCAGACCAGCTTTGTTCTTTCGGTGAATTACTAAATGTTTCATCACGACAAGTTCCCAAAACACCATTTTGCAGGGACACCATCACTGCATCCTGGGCTTAGCACTGCCCAAGATTACTGTGATTAGTTTAAAGAAATACAAACAAGTCAGACTACACATAAATCAAGTGACAATTTATGCATCCAGACTATACTGAGCAACATTTGCATTAATTTGGAGTCATGTTTCTGGCCAACTGAGAAATGTACATCAAATCTTTTAGCCCCGTTTTTGGTCTCTACTAACTCCTGAGGGAAATATCTGCCTCTTTAGCTCCTCAGTGCTCCACCTACAGCTTTAGTACTGTTTGGTGCTGAGCAGGTCTGCATTGGTTTATTAGAGGTTTTCCAACAGGCGCCTGCGGGAGCTGAAATAAACATTATAAGTGAAAACATCCATGCAGTTGGTATGAGTGAAACTTGCACTCTTTTTTTTTTTTTTTACCTCTTTTGCCCCTCACCACAAGGGTAATCATTCTCTTATGTACTGACTGAATATGAGAAGAATCACCTCAACTGGCACGTTTTGTTGTTTGAACTGAATTTTGCGCAGAAGATACAGAAGATAACTGAGTGACAAAGTTATTACAGTGCTTTTAATTATGTGAATTAGATTTGATCCCTTTGCTGCTGCAGGCTTTACATTTATTTGACTACATTCAGTTGAAACTTGCACTTTGCTGGAAGTGTGATTGAAATATCACTAGCAACAAGATGCTTCTAGTGACTTTTATATAAAATATTGACACATGGGATCATCACTATGTTAAATTTCCATCACATATATGTAACAAGGTGGGCTTGTGCTTCAGCCGACATCTGTGAGATGCAGAGGAAAAGCTGCAGTAGTGACAGATGACATATGTTTGGCCTCTTGATAACCTCAGGTCTTCGAAATGTGCTGTGAATGACACTCACCATTTCCCCTCACTGTTCTCAAACTGCTGGATGGTGTAGCCAAACATGTCCTCCAGTGGGCCACTGAAGGACAAACCATTCTTCTGGTCCACGTTGAAGGACAACACACAGGCCAGTGGCACTGCAAGGACAAAGGAAGGGGAAAAAGGTTACACATAATAAGGTTGTTGAGAGCTGTATTGCATTATTGGGCATTTTAGTCAACCGAACTGCTCTCTAGGGTACATTTATATTAAATAAACTGAAACAAGATATGTGTGTACAAACATTCTCATTTCAGAAAGCCATAAACATTCCCAGTAAATATTTATTAAATACTCAAGATGTGATTCGGAAATGAAAAACAGATTTAGTAAAACAACATATTAATGTAATTAATAAATATGGACATTTGGGTAATTTAGCCACAAAATGCATCTAATTATGTCAACAGTATTTAGTGATTTATAGAAATGGAACATCGAGGTGACAGATGAACTTTGTGAACTATATTTCATGCACACAGTCATTCTGGAGGATGCTGGAGGAATTTCAAACATCAGTGTGAAGCATTTTGGTCCGATTTCAGTCTGACCTGCAGGACAATGGCTTCTTCTCTGCACTCTGCACAGTCTGGGTCTGTCTGAGTATATCACAGAGGCTCTATATAAATCCATCCATGTGTCATTGTGTCTACACCACAATGACACTCTTTATATTTACAGTGCCAGGGAATTCCTGCAATATAATTTATTCAATTCCCGGACTTGTGAGGGAGTGCAGAGGAGCAGAGCAGTGGGATTAAAAACAGAACGTGCACACACAGACCACATACATAGAGACACAAATAAAAAGCAGCTATTTGTCCTTTGATGATGATGCTTTGCAGCCAGTGTGTCTGACCCTATAGAGACTATAGCACCATGTGAAGTCTGACATATTTAGACCTTTTAGCAACAGATGCTGATGCTGGTTGTTTGGCCAGTTGGTCCAACACTTTGATCTCAACAAGTACTGGATGAATTGGCCTGAATTTTTGTACAGGCATTTACGATCCCCAAAGGATGGATACAAATGACTTCCCCTGCCACCAGTATGTTTATGTCTTCCCTTAGTCCATGAATTATCTCTGAATATACAAAATGACAAATTGTCAGACTTAATTATTCTTACAGGTGTTTGGTTAAAGACCCCCCCTGGTGAAAATCCACATGGTGTTTTTTTATATGCTAGAAGACATGTGAACTAAATAAGCATTTAATTCCAAGGTTGAGCATTTCTACTTTGAAACTTTACCGATGACAGTCTCAAAAACACAGATTCAGACTTGCAGGGCTTCATATGAAACAAACCTAAGGAATCAGTCCTGTCAGCTTGCAGGATGAGAATCTCCATATCATAATTCTTTATAACTGTGACTGAACTACTCCTATATTAAAACTTGCCACTGTGTTGCAGAGTAATTCTACACTGTTTGAGCAAAGTCATAGTAGGTGAGTTGGTGTGCTAAAGCTGCAGCAAGCAGGAAGTTTTGTGGAAATAGAGGCAATGACTAGAACACACAATAACTTTGATGCACAGACATGAGTTTACAGGGGATTATTCATTGACCAGAGAGGAACTTTAAATGCTTTTAATGCTTTTAGAGAGTCGTTTCTTATGTTATTTATCAATGTATTTTGACAATTCCCCATAAAGCTCATTAATCTTGTAAACCTTCATTGTGTTTATTTACAAATCCATCTTAGTTTATTTTTAAGTGTATGGCTTTAAATAGCGACTGTGTGCATATCTGTTGATCTGCCCTTACAGGAATAAATAAAGTTGTATTGAATTTAACTAAATTGAATTCACATTTCTTAAATGACAGGCACTAATGAATTTGGTGTTATGCTGGCTTTTCCATCACCAAACTGTTGTTATTTAAATAGTTTTAAGTTGTACAGTTATAGATGTATCAGGCAGCAGTTTTTAGATGGTCATGAAACTTGGAAGAGTCCTTCATGTTCCCCTGAGAATACACTACAGAAGTCTTTGGGGATCCATTAACTTTTCTAATAGCGTGTCAAAATACTAATTTGTCTAATAATTTAGTTTATGACCAAATGTTCAAATGTATGCTGTGTGTTGTTGAACTTCTGAATTGTAATCAGAAGTTCTGATTGGTCAACTGTCATATTTGGATCAGTCTTTAAATTATAAACAACTTTTTCATTATCATATTATTACTTAAATGTAAATGCATCTCTTACCCCTATGAGTACTGGGCTATTTTCAGGGTAACTCTAGGCTCCAGACAATCTGACTGGACTGTGTTATGAAATTCACAAACCTCTTGTGTATGTTAACAGGACATGCTTTGTGGAAGAAAGACAGGCAGAGTGATTCAAAGAGGGATCATGCATGTATGCAGTCCATAATTCAAGGAGGTTTAGAGGCATAAATTATATGCAATTAGCTGTCACAGCCCTTCTCACTGCTTCTTATAAACAGAGGAGTTATGAAAACATTCTGCTGCCAGTCATGTTTAGATGTTGACCACTTAGATTTCATATAAGATTACACTTTTTACATTCCCAGAGAGAGAAAACCAGACCTGCAGAGTCACATACAGAAATCCCAGCCAAGAAATATTACACCCTCTGTTTCTCCCTCGATCCTCCCTGTATTTCCTCCGTGACCCCCCCTTTCCATCTCTCTGAGAAGCTCCATTTCCTGTTCCTATTAACCTGATTATAGACATCCCCTCAAATCCACAGGTACACACACACACACACACACACACACACACACACACACACACAGAGCTAATTTAGTAGATTTAAGATGGCCTCGGGCCAAGCAAGCCTTTATCATTTATCACAGACTGAGCTCAAGTACAGTTCAGAGTCGCGCTAGCCTGATCTGTAAATCATTGAGGAACGTCCTCCGTCCACTGGCAGACACATACTTTGTGTATACCAATCTCATTGAGCTGTATTTGGTGTCTACTGGCTCTGCTCTGCTCAAATCAAAACCAGTCAGTTATGTAACTGGCTATTTTCGTGAGCTGCGCTAACATCTGCCCTGGAAAACCAATAAGCAGGCTTCTCCCTCTCTGGATGGAAATGGTCTCATGAGCCTCTGAGGTACCAGCATATAAAGATGTCCATCACTGGGTTCACATGGTACACAATCACACATGGTGAGCAGAAGAAGAAGGAGTTTCTTTCCATGTAAGCCTCTTTCCAAGCACAAATATTTCAACAAGGACTGTCATTCATGGTCCCCAGAGGAAAAACCCTACTCGTCCAGCTGTGGCTTTTTCTTTTCTTCAGCAAATCAGGCTTTTAACTTAACCGGTAAAATATCTTAACACCTATTCAACATATTATACAGATATTCATGGTGCTCTGAGGTTGAATCATACTGACCCTGACTTTTCCTCTAGCTCCACAATGAGGCTGACATTTGTAGTTTTAGGTCAAACAATCTTAACAAGTAAAGCAGCATTATAACAAAACAGCTTTGCGTTGCAGCAGCCAATTATCGACAATTATCTAGCCACAGTTTATACTTTCACTTGATGGAGGCAAATACACAGACCTCAAATATTAACAGGAGGTAAAGTTTAGTTTGTCTCCTCCAGCTGCACAGTCTTACTTATAGGTCTGAATTATCCCCGACATGGAGACATGATGGATCTATTAGTCAGATTATAGGATTTCAGGGGTAAACTATGCTAAACTATGATGCTGGACATGGTAAATAATGCAATGTCTAAACATGAGCATGTTACCATTGTCAGTGTGGGCATCGACTTGTGTGCTGATGTTAGCAATTAGCTTAAAGCAAAAGTAAAGCCTAAAGCCTTAGAGCTGTTAACGTTGGTCAGGTGTACAGCTGTTGTACATCTCAGGCACTAAAAGATATGCATGAACACATATGCTAATCATCCAGCTGTCTACACAGACTGCATGACGTCTCATGTACCACTCACACAGGCATTTTTCAACTTCAAGTCTGTTTCATGTGCATGATCACTGCAATTCTTGGGCTCAGTGCTGCTAAAACATCAGGGACCCACAGTCGGCATTGTGCCTGAACGCATCCTGTGTGAGCACAGGGGACTGAAACTACTGCTCTGCTAATATTCTGTACTCAAGTTCATGAATGTTATTGTGTAACGTAACAGAAATGTCCAATTTAAATTGGTTTAAATATCACAGCCTTAAGAGACTACAACGGGCCTGTTTTTAGTCAAGCACCATGTGGCCTTGATTGGTCCTGGCAGTCCGTCTGCCACACTAACCCGCAATAAAACCCTGCTGCCCTCTCCACCACAGTTATCAAAACCAAAATGACTCCATTTCTTTCCTTTAACAATTCTGCTGGACATCAAGCAAAGTGGCAAAAGTCAGATCTGGTTGATACAGACAGGGCACAAAGCAGCACAGATCAGCACCTGTTGGCCTGTGAGACATCAAACCGCCTATAAAAATCACCCAACTCAGCACCTGTAGGCTTCAAAGCTCTGTTCAGCTACAGTAAAATCACACACCCAACTGGCACCTGCTCATCTGTAACATATCTAACCAACTATAAACAGCTTTAAAGCTCAACGTAAATCAGCACCTGTGGGCAGCAAAGTCATTAGCTAACCCTGAAACTCGACCCTAATTAGGTGTGGTAAGAAACGTGTCAGCTGTAAAGTCGATCCAAGACGGACAGTTAAATCAAATCTCCTAAAATCAAAGTAAGCAAACATCTGTAGAAACTCAGAAACTGGATAATGTTCATGTCAGAGTGAACACTGACTGAATTCATGTATTTATGATGGACTGGTGTTTGACCCTTCAAAGGAATAAGGTCAGAAAGGCCTTTGGGTGGAACCTGGACCTGTTCTGCACCATATGCTGGCATTTAACAGCAGACAACACTGGCATGAAAGACGAGCTTCATATTCTGGCATGGCCACAGGCAGCCTCGAGCCATGGAGAAGTTATGAAACTGAAATATTTCCAGATTTCCTTCTTTGTTCTTTTATCTTTATCTGTTTTTTCTTCTCCACTGCTTTTCTCTCTCATCTTTTCCCTCTAACTTCCCCATAATCCTCCTCCCACTGTCTATTTTTCAGCCAGTCAGTTCCACCATCTCCCCTTGTTTTGAGCTCCAGCAGTATCCACACTTTCCTCTCTAATCGCTCCAGTAATGGTTATCACGAGATGAACCTCTGATAGGTTTTAGCTCTGCTTACTTTGACTTAATTTTTCACATTTGGCTGTCTGCTCAGTTGCTGCTTTATTCTTGGCAAATGTGCAGCATGTGGGTGTGTAGTGGACACGAGAGGTCACGAATGTGGGCGTGTTTGTGTCTTCATATGCCGAGAAGAACACAAGGGGCCGAATTCCTTTGAGTTTTAGTGATAATGTCTGTAGGCAGAGGAGGATTGGATAAATAAGATGTTGCATGATTAGAAACAACAGCAGACATGCTAGGAGCTCTACGCTGTTTCTAGGAGGTGTAGCGTGAGCAGCACGTTAGCAGAGCAGCGGCATTTCAGGATCACTACTGAGCTGAAGATCACCACAAAGTTACTGTAGTTATGTGAATAAAACTCAGGAAAATAGACTTGATTCCTGAAAATACACATCACAAGCAGGAGTGAAACATGTGACTGGTAAATTATTAAAAGCGTGAGACGAACAAGAGATGAATTACTGAAAAACATAGATGAACTTAAATGCAAATTTGACAGTACTTGTTCTTCTATGGTACTATAGATTCTACAGATTTGACAATTTGGAATGGAGGCAGCGACAGATGCATGACAGATGATCAGGGACAAGTTATAGACAACCAAAAGATAGAATGCAAACGATTTTACATTTGAAATAAACACAAAAGACACCTCAAAGTCACTTTTTTCAGTTTTATATTACCAACATGTCGTCACATTGTTCATATCCTGAAACATTCCTGTTATTGCACCAGTCTCAGACGCTATCAGCCCATTAAATGGCCATCATCATCGCACTTCATTCATGGTCAGATGGGATCTCCTCCACCTTCTAGTAGGTTCTGTAGGTTGTTATGGCAGTGGAGCTGCAATTTTGCACTTTCAAAGAGGAAGCAAAAGTCCACATTTGGAGGTTGGAGGGGATGAAAGAGGCATAAGCCAGCAGAATTTACTTAGGAGACTTGAGTGTGAGTCCTGTCTCAGATCAATGTTTTCCACATGTTACAAGAAGGTATTTTATACGTTTCCATAGTGACAACTCCACCAGAGATTTATAGTGTGCATATTCATAAAACCGCAAGAGGTCGCCGGCATTATTGGGGTTTCTTTCTGTTTATCATTGATTAAAATGGATGATAACCTTCTGGCCTACTAGAGTGTGGAGGAGGTTCGTACTAGCTCGTATGGGAATGATGTGTGACGATAATGGTCATTTAATGTTCATAAAACATATGAATCCGGGGTACTGTATAGCCTACTAATTGTACATTATGCATTTCAGTGGTGCTAACTACAACATTTCTAGTATGGTCTGACATCAGTAATTGTAAGCTTCACAAAAAGTGGTGCTTTTTGCTGATTGCTAACTAAGCATGTTAACACGCACAAGTATTTGCCATTCACAAACTGCAGATATATTGAATTTGCCAGTCTTGAATGCAAAAGCATTGACGAGTATGTTGTTTCTTTTGATTAGGTAATAAGCCAAGCTTAACTCAGGAGAAAATGATCTCATTTTGCGAGTCCCGGCTCGCATTAGGGGACGAGTAATGCAGTTTTTTAAAGGCTGATACACACAATAACACAAAATTTCATTTAAATGTCTTGGAAAAGAGAACTTTTGCACATCTCTCCTTCAGTGTTGCCAAGCATTTGTTCATGATGTGTAACGAATCAGATCGCGCTGTGAGTATGACAATGTTCAAGACCACAAAGTGATGACTACAGATAGAGAGAGATGGCTGCATTAGAGGCAAAATAGCACATTTTGAATTTAATTTAAGTTATTGCGAATTGGTTTAAAAAAAATAACGATATAGATAGTTTCAAAAATGCAGAATATTGTATCCAATAAATAGCCACGCTGATGACCGGTTGATCCTTTGCTCGCATGTTGCAAATTTGGTGAAATGAGCTCCTGATGTTGTGTGTGTTAGTGTGTTAGTGTGTTAGTTTGCCAACATTTTCTAATTTACTCTAAACTTAAATTACAGCTGAAATTGAAGGGAAGGTCATTAGTTTCAAGTTCAACCTCATGGTGGTGCAAGAGAAAACTAAAGGTATCACCAAAGTTATTACCAATTATCCTCAGCCATGAATGTCTGTTAAAATTTAACAGCTGAATTGTTGCTAAAGTATTTCACTCTGGACCAAACCAGCAAACTGACTGCCATCCCAGGAGCTCCTCCACCAGCTCCCTCAACCCTGTTCGCTATTTAATCTGCTTCCTCTCCTCCATCCATTCATTAATTCATCCCACCGTCCCTCTGTCCCTCATGAACATCATTCATCTCTCTACCATTCATCTCTGTCCGTCCCTCCCTCCACCCACTCCAGCATCTCTCTGCTTGCATCCCTGCACTCATTGACTGAACACGGCGGCTCGACGGTGTCAGATTCCTCTCTGTGAAACTTCCAGATGTATCCTCTGGAGCTCCATATTTTCACTGGTGCAGAAAACATCCAGGCTTACAAGCTGAGACCCACACATGACATCATCCCCCCTGACGCTTGTCAAAGCTTTCATCCCCCCTAAAATCCTCTCTCTATAATGCAGGGGTGGCGGACACTTTCCTAACCGTGACACATGCGATAATTGTTAAATCTGCTGATCACTACAGTTTCGGTGTACAGGGAGGAGCTGGGAGGAGGGGCAGCTCATGGGTTAGATCAAACTAAAAATACACACACCCAGTGGTCAACCAGTGACCTCCATCCAGAATCAATAAGCAACATGCAAAACTAATCACAAGGGAAACAGTGAGAGAAAATAATGTAACCCAGAGCCGGTGGGTAAACTCCGTATCACCAAGTCTTAGAACATCACCGCAGGTTTATTTTGCAAAATCACTGAAAGCAAACAGAGACAGACATGCAGGGAAAAGGGAGTGTCTCTTATCGAGCGCAGACAGGGAACAATTACCTGCAACATGATTATTAGTGTATGTCTCTTTTTAAATAACATGCTTTGTGTATTAAACAACAAACATTACAACTGTAATTATAGTTGTACAGAGTGCTATTTATTTGTGCTATCTTTAGTGTGTTCTTAATAATGAAGTGATGCTAACGCTCCGAGCCAGACTCCCACTTAACAGACCAACTCATAGATCTGCACTCACCACTTAATGTTGTTTAAACTTTCATTAGTGGTACTGGAATACGCAGACGGAATGCTTCTAGCTGTCTGTCTGCTGTTTACGTGGACCTGATGCAGTTAATTTAAAGGAAAAACAAGTATGAATAAGCTCAGTGATAGTTTCTAACTGTTTTATAAAGCTCACCAGGGTGTCATTATCAGAAAATAGCTGCTTTAAGGGAAATGGTTTTTGGTAAGATTCATATTCTTTCCAGCAGATAGATGAGAAGACTGGAGTCAGGAGGCAGTTAGCTTAGCTTAGCATAAAGACTGGAAACAGAGGGAAATATCCAGCCTGGCAGTCCAGATAAAAAAAAACCTGCCGACCAGCATTTTGTAACATTTTAATTAACATCTAAAGTCTTGTGTTGAGTGAAAACTACACATATTGTATGTATGACAAGCTGTTTTAACATAGCTTAGTTTGACCATCCGGAATGGAAATTACAGATATCTACAAAGTCATTCTGACCAGTTCAAACTTAATATAAGATCTAAAAAGGACAATGTTGACATTAAACTGTAGATATCTGAAACTGGAATTACAACTGGTCATAATTCAGCAGCAGATATCCACAATGTGATTTGCAGATATCTGTAAGGAGAAACCCCAGACACATGAATGGTAAAAGTGATGTCATGTGTCCTCGGAAGAATGACAACATTATTGAAATGACAGTTGTGGATAGGAAGAATGTCACTGTGGACATCTGAAATGTTCTTTCTGAGTAAGAAGGATTGGATTTCACATATCTGCAATACATATCCAGTCTAGCTGTTAAATGTTGAAACAGCTTGTCATATGTATGTGTGTTAGAGGAACTGGATAATGGACTTAAACAAGGTGCTAACTTGAATGGAAATTATGAAATCGCAAAAATATAACTTACTTTTCAAGGTTCTGGAAAAGTTTTGCAAATACAAAACCTGCATGGCTTAAAAATTTATAATAGAAAGGGAATAGTGAGCAGAGCCATGTCCAAGTTCACAGATTTTAGGTCTCTTGGGACATTGGAGTGGAGGAGCTCTGAAATGGTAGTGAGGGGCAAGGGCATGAAGGGATTTATAGGAGGAAGAGGATTTTGTATAAGATAAGAACTTGACTCAGAGCCAATAATAATAATCTAACCATTATTGATCCCCTTGGGGAAATTCCTTCTCTGCATTTGACCCAGCCTATTCAAAGTTAACCTTAACTACACATACTAGGAGCAGTGGGCTGCCACGGTGCAGCACCCGGGGAGCAGTCAGGGGTTAAGGGCCTTGCTCAAGGGCCCACAGTGGTGGTGACTGACAAGCAGTCGCTCTCACTTTCCAACCTCAACCTCTTGCCAGTCCGGGGGCTCGAAAAGCCAACCCACCGGTTACAAGTTCGCTTTACAAACCACTAGGCCACCACTTCCCCAATGAAGGTGGATGTGGTGGTTTGTTGCAGGTAAGAACCCTGACAGCTAAATTCTGCACATGCATGAGTCTGTCCAGGCCTTTGCTAGAACGTCCTGACAGGACTCTGTTGCAATAATCCAGATGGAGGGCGATGAAGGCATGAATAAGTGTCTTGACCACACAGTCTGAGCATGTTGGTCAAACTCTGGAGGGCTTTTTAAGGAGGGTTTTTTAAGGTGGTAGAAAGTGGATTTGTTGATGATATATAACTGGAAGGAGAAGGTGGAGAATGACACCTCAGTTGCGGCGCTGAAGCGCAGCCGTCCATGTCAAGGAGGAGATCTCTTTCCAGAGGAGCGCCTGGGGAGCCATCAGCATGAGCTTATTTTTATTGCTATGGAGCTTAAATAGACTGAATGACATCCAGGTTTTATATTGTGAAAGCTGACAAGGGACTATGGGGGAGATCAGTGGATGGTTGCATTCTGTTTCTATTTTTAGGCTAAAAAGACAAAGTTTTGGCATCACAGTGACTCCTTTTAATAGCAAAAATGGTCAGTTTTACATCGTTCTTCCGAACAAATCAAACAAAGTGGATATAAAATGTAAATTAGAGAGCTTTAAAGGCACCAGTAGGTACATTTTGGACAGAGGCAGACTAGATGTTTGCCTGTTTTTAGGCTCAATATTTAACGTACCAACATGAGTGGTACCTCCCCTCATCTAGTTCCTAAAAAAGAAAGTGGATAAACATATTTCTGTAAAAGCAGCAATTTCCAGTCATTGGGTGTTTGTTTAATATTTACTTTGCTTTATGTGTCATTCTCAAAGCAGCACTTAGCTCAGAAACACACCCATCAGACTGAAACCCTTCAGAAAGACGCTGCAGTGTTTGCTGAGTGTGGATAATAACAGCAGATTAATGTAATTGTAGGTTGGGGGATGTTTTGTAAATACATCATTCATTAAACAAAGATTGAAAAGGAAAAGCATCAGCAACAGACATAATGATAATTCTCAGAACAGACTCTTATTTAAAGAGTCTGCACAGTCAGCTAACACACGACTGTCACATGTTAAACTAATACGATTTGTTTGTTTTATTTAGTGTTACTGCCATGTGAGTTGTATTGTTAAACTATCCATGAATCACATTAAAATCACAATAAATCATATTCTTATTCCATTTTCAGAAGCTAAAATCAATAATTCTGTCAGTATCAGTTCTGTTTACACCTTTTCTAAGTGAAAACACTGTATAGGGTGAATGAAAACACAGATATTGAGGGTGCAAAATCAGCCAGTGTTTCATATTTCATTTTTAAAAACGTATTTTTAAAAGGTAAAACTTCAGCAGACTCTGGATTAAAGCTTAAAGAGGAGGAAAAAAAGAAAGATGGACTTTTAATACACCTCCACATTGGTGTGGACGTGGCCTCAGTAGGGGTGAATCTCTCCCTGTCAACACTGTGAAACACACAGATGTGTTTAAGGAGGGTCACGGTTCCTCTTGTTTTTTTTGTTTCGTCTGTTTTTTTTAAAGGTTACCCAAGAACACTTCAGACAAACATCACACAAGAAAGCTGAATACTGAAAATCAGTCACATGAAGTGGCATAAACACAAATGTAATATGCAGAAAAAGGACGTTGACAATAAGAGTCTGTGATAACAGAAATGGATGACTTTCTATGACCCTTGAAGTCATGGTTTTCTAACATCCAACAACCTAAGATCACCAAATAAAGAATTTGTCACATGAGCTTTTTCCTCCTCACTATCAGATATGTTTCCTCTCTGCTGCTACAGCATACACAATACTGGCCAAGGAGATATTTTCTCATAGGCATGTAGCCTTTTTATTTTCTCATGTTGGAAAAAGTTGCTACAGCCTCACCAGGATTATGTTTTCTTTTTAAAATAGTGTACACATACATGGTCTAATTCTGATGTCTGCCAAAATGTCTCCAAAATCCAAAATGAACATGACATAAAATATCCCGGGAACACATCTGCTGAAGTTTTGTGATATTTGCTTGTGATGTGAATCTTGTAGTTCATGTTGGTGTTTGAGAAACGTAATAAACATTTCAGGTAAACATGGATGTCACAACCAAACACTTTCTAGCCGTCAAGTGGGAAATATCTTAAACTTAAATGTCAAATCTGATGTCAGTCGCCTTCTTTGATTCTATGCTGCTGTCAACAATCCAGCTCCAGTCGACTTCTCTGGAGGTTGTTCAAAGGCATCTAAAGTGTAAAACTATGGGGAAGATGGAAGATATTTCTTTTTAGGAACAATCACTGTGTTTGTCGTTGACTTGTCGTGTGACTTGAAGTTATGCTGACTGATACGATGAGATAAGATGCTGATAAGCTTGGTGGAGGCAGTGGACAGAGGGGAGGAGGACACTGGTAGATAAGATGAGAGAGAGGGCGAGGGAGATTATGGAGGGAGGAACTTATATTTTAAGATAACCTGTTGCCTTTCTCACATGATGCCAACATTATGCAGGAAAACAATTTATCATTGATTATTGGCTGTGAATGCTGAAACTGTATGTGCTAGTGCTCCACAAAAATGTTTGGTCACAGCAAAAGACTGAAAATAATGAGCGCAATTTTCACTATACAGGATACCAGGCTCCTATTTCCTGTGTGATATTGATTATATGATGACTCACAATCAATATCTTACATCTGTAGAAATATATATACATTTCTCTTTTTATTGTGTGAGCTTGTCTTGACATTCATTTCCAACAAGGATCCTAAATATTGATGCCTGATGTCTTTATGTGAATTAAGGTCACAGAAGGATAAAGTTCTAAAAGAGTGTTTATCAACTGCCAAACTATTTTGGCTCATTCTGTCCATTCTGATCTATTGGGAACTGTTTTTTGGATGGTGGAGTAAGGAGCTTTGCAACATCAGATTAGGGAGGGCTGTCATTTTTGCAACTTTCTGGAACAATGTGACATTCAGACATATTTCATGCTGCAATTTGTCAGCCATGTGGAGGCAATAAAGCAAACTGTTGTCTAAATTTGCTACACAAACACATGAATAACCACATGAGAGCCAGGGTCTTTGTATGTAAACAGTATCTCCCACTTCTCACCCAGCACCACTTCTTTTCCAGTAAAACCAGGTCAGAACAGTGAAACATTACAAGCTCCTATAAGTTCAGCTGGGTTTTTTTTTTCCCATGACGCTTTTGTCTGCAGGGAAGAGCATCCTGACCAGCATGGTCATTTGTGTTGGCCTTTTGTTGAAGAGGTTAATGTGAACATGTTGCTCCGGGCTGACGCCACAGCTCCTCTGCTCCCTGTATGATGCCAGTTTGATGGATAGCTCTGGCCCACTGCTGGCCTGGGAGACAGACAGGGGGGTTGGACGGGCCTGGTGCACAGATGCAGCCTTGCTCTGGCTGCGAAAACACACACAAACACATATGTCCAGGATCTGAGGCTATCAGCACTTCACAGGTACTGAGAACCCCAGTGGACTACAAGTATGCATGTGTGTGCAAGGCACTCCTTAAGTGTTTCTTCTGGCAGGGTGCTATGGAGTCGTGGTTGGCGCACACTGGCAAAAACAAGGAAATTACTTGAGATAGGCCTAAATCCTGTTCTACAAAATATATCGCTTCATCACAAACTACACCCCAAACAAAGCAGCTTTTTGAAATTTCCATCAATGCTGGGAAATGGGAGAACGTGAACGTTGGATGCCGTCTTCACCTCAAACACGTTTCCAGATAAACTCCTGCTGGTAATAAATACTTCCAGGGCCAAAGAAGGAAGGAAAGTGACATTGTTAGATTGTCGCACTAAAGGTTTAAGGAGGAGGGTGGAGTTGATGGTGTTTTTTGCATTTTCACAGTCAAAGTTTGTTTCATTTTTAACAATTGTTTCCCTCAACTGAAGGAGATTTAGTGTTCTTCAGTGAACAAGTGGACATTTTGGGAAATATGCAGACTGAAAATTACATAAGAAGTTTGATACTACTCTCTTTTAAATTTAAAGGTACAGGCAGCAGTCTGTTAGCTTAGCTTAGCATAAAGAGTTTGTCTTGTTTGCTTAATCCACATAGACAGATGGGAGGCTGCAGGTTACAGTTGTTGGCATCAATGGGCCACACTGACCTCCCATCTTTCCAAGCAACCAGTCAAAGATCCTGCAAAGAACTGCTGGATATGCTGTTGTTTATCAGTAAATAGTTTTCCTGCCAATTTTGGATGTGACAGCCGATTAAGTACCGGCCAATTGGGTCTTCTTCCATCTGCTAGTAGGCCAGAAGGTGCGTTATCATCTATTCTGATCACTGATAAACAGAAAGGATCCACAATAACATTGGTTGCCTCTTGCAGTTGTGTGAAAAAGTGTTTGTAAAATCTCCAGTGTAGTCGTCACTCTTGAAACATACAAAATGAAGCTTTATAACATGTGGCAAACATGGGTATTTTAACCCAAACTAAGATTGCTTTTTCCACCCAAACAAGTAGTTTTGGTGCCTATAATCTTAACCAAAGGCTGGCTGAAAATCTAATTAAAGACAGAATGAAAAATTGCAGGTGAAAGCAAGAGTCAAAACAAGCCTTACGTGACAAAATAAAACTATCATTCTGGTCTGAGACAGGACTCAGGGTGAAAGTCTGCAAACTTACAGCTCCACCATCCCTTCTAATGTCCAAATGTGAACTTTTATTCCTCTCTATGAGTGCAAAATCACAGCTCCATTACCACTAAAAGGGGAGATAACAGCCTACTGGGGCTACTAGAAGGTGGAGGAGGTCCCTGTAGGCCCATATGTATGGGAATGATCCGTGATGATAATGGCCATTTAATGGGCTGATAACATCTGAAGTGGGTGGTTATACCACTAACATAAAAAATGGTAAACTGGTACAGAAGGTGTTTGAACTCGGAGAGAACAAAGCTGCTTACAGTTTTAATGCCGACCCGACATAATCACCTCCTTGCTCTTACGTCATACTTGCAGACAGATATTGATCAGGTTGATAGAGTGGTATCAGGCCTCAGGTATTAAGCGAGTTAGTAAGTTTCCCAAACATCCACTAATGTCTTTTAACAACATAGATGGCAGTCATTTTAGAAGGCACTGACAAACAACCTGTCTTGTATTTTGAGAACTTGCCAACCACAGTGACACAAGATACAGAAGCTGCAGAGATGACTAACCCTCTCCCATGTTTGAAAAACAGAAGCAGTGGTTGCCCATTTCTCCCTTTAACCTCTGCACTGTTCACTCTTCTCCTTGTTTTTGCTCTTACTGAAGATAATGCAATCTCCTCCCACCACAAATTCTCTGAAACGGACCTCCCCTCTGACTCCCTATCGTCTTGCCGGCGACCTCCTTTACGCTCTCCCCTCTGGCTCCCTGTCTGCACGGCTGCTGCCTCCCTCCTATTTGCTCCTGATGCCTCACAACAACTGCGCAGTGCCAAAGGTCACATGACCGAAAAATACCTCAAGCTATCTGTGGACATGGCTGGAGAGATGGGTATAAATTCTTGGGAATAACTGATAACTTCTGCTGCTCGGACGAATGCTGGATAAGAAATGAGGGATGCACTTGATGCCTAATATTTTATTTTAGTATGACAATGTTCTTTGTGCACTTATTTTGATTAACTTGGAACTTTTTATATAGTTAATAGTTAGTTTAGACGATGCTTCTTCAATGTGGAATCAATTATAGCAGTGCTTAGCGGGGTTAAGAGGATGCTCTTGAAAATGCTCAAATTGTAGCAGCCTGAAGAAAAATGGGGACAAGTGATGAAGTGTGAAAACGCATGCAGAATGCTTTTATGTGCTCAGTGTGTTTATACATGTGTGTGGCTTGACCCTCTGTGGAGGTTAAGACCTCTGTAAGCTGACACGATGTGTGATGCTGCACCTTCACGGGTTTCTTGTTCTTTTCTGACAGACATCAGCGTCCCTCCAGAGTCTGTGTGTGTAGGTTTTGGGGATTACTCGCTTCTTATCTCGATATCATGTTTATTTTTGAGCTTAGACGCTGCTTATAGGAAGATTACGTTTTCAAACACTTCGTAGAGATAATCCGAGCAATTCAAACACAATCAGTAACCGTCTCTCGCTCAGTATCTGACAGAAAACATAAACTGTGAACTGAAAACAATAAACACACACAACATATGTACCCAGCTTTAGGAATGACACAGAGAAAACTGATTTCTGCAACACTTCAGGAGATGACTTCACGCTTTTAGTCATAGAACAGAAAAAGTTTGCCGCAAGTGTCGGCTTGGCAACCCTGAATATCCTTTTATTTCCGTCGCGATTCTCCGTCTGCTGCTATGGCAGAGACCAAACATAATAATTCAGGGATGACTCAGTTCTGTAGCAGAGCCCAGCCCTGCTGTGCAAAACTGACAGTCATCATTCACAGACACAGTTAGACATTATTTACTTTTACAAATCCTCCACATGTGCAACTCCAAGTACGTTTGAACCTAAAGTCCAGTGCTGTACTCCTGCACAGTCTGACAATCCTCACTCAGGTCTGTTTGGCCTTGGGTCTAGATGAGGATTACTCAGGTGCAGAATTTCTCAGGCGTAATAAACACATGACAGCAAACCATTTGAACATTTAACAGCTGAGTTTGACTATCCAGAATAAAAATTACAGACATCAACAACATCATTTTGACTCGTCGTCAAATTGTCTCATTCAAGATATCTGTGATTACGTTTTGTGTTCAGCGTCATTTTGAGTAGTTTGAATCTATTTGAGATGTATAAAAAGGACAATGTAGATATCTTGAATTGAAGGGAAATGAAAATATTTTAAGCTACAATTAAGACTCTGAATTAAAATATAGATATCTATATATAACTGGAATTACAACTAGTCAGAATTGTAGCTATCTGTAATGCAAAACCCCATAAACACACATCAGTCTAGCTATTAAATGTTAAAATGGCTTGGAATAATTGTTGCTAAAGGATTGCTTTGGTCTTTTGATGAAATTGACCCTCATCACATATCCATCCATTTTCTATACATGATGTTGGGTCGTGGGGGGGCTGGAGCCTATCCCAGCTGACTTAGTGTGAAGGCAGGGGACACCCTGGACAGGTCACCAGTCTATCACAGGGCTACACATAGAGACAGACAACCAAGCACACTCACATTCACACCTACGGACAATTTAGAATCACCAATTAACCTCAGCTTTGGACTGGGGCTGCATGGTGGCTCCTCACAGCTAGAAGATCCCGTCCCAGCCTGGGATCTTATAGGATTCCTGTGCAGTGTGGGTTTTCACTCCAGCTTCCTCCCACAGTCCAAAAACATGCTGAGGTTAATTGGTGATTCTAAATTGTCTGTAGGTGTGAATGTGACGGTGCTTGGTTGTCTGTCTCTTTGTGTGGCCCTGTGATAGACTGGCGACCTGTCCAGGGTGAACCCTGCCTTCACCCTGAGTCAGCTGGGATAGGCTCCTGCCCCCCCGCGACCCCACAGAGGATTAAGTGGTGTATAGATGATAGATTCTTTGGACTGTGGGTGGAAGCCGGAGCACCCAGTAAGAACCCATGCAAGCACTGGGAGAACATGCAAACTCCACACAGTAAGTCCCCAGGCCGGGAATCGAACCCAGGACCTTCTAGCTGTAAGGCCACCGTGCTAACCACCGCAACACCGTGCTGCCCTGTCCCAACTAGAACTCTGCAGCTGCATTTAAGTGATACACAAGTGAACGTTATGAATGAATGATAGATCTGTAAAAAGTGGGTTTATGGAGTG